>AWWV01009288.1:0-45036 GCA_001974805.1 Corchorus capsularis | reverse complement strand
AAAAAAAACTAAAAAAAAAAAAACTTAGATTTACAAAATAAAACCATTTATTTCATAGAGATTTTCATACAAGTAAAGATTTTAGTTTGAAGTTTGTTTGAATGTTTTAAAAAATTTGGATTTAGAAAGTTGAAAAAATATGAACAAAGGGCAAAAGTGTAAAAAGTGGAGCGGTGAATAGCAAAAATAGGGCGGTGTTTAACAATTCAGTTAAAACAATGGTAACTATATAACTAGGTAAATCATAACGCCAAACCAAGCCCATTATTAACATAGAAATTAAATCTTATTTGGTGTTTGTGGAAATTAAATTTAGTCCCACGGGAGATGGCAAGGACGAGATGGGAATTGTAAATGAGACTCTTAAGACATTGGTGGAGAAGGGGTTCATCGTGGCTATTCAAAAGAAAAATAAATTGCAGCCCAGAAGCTACAAGATGAAGCCAATTGTTCGTTCATGCTTGATCAAGTTTGCCAAGGAGGCTAGTTTCTTTGATTATGACGGAGAGGGAAAACCCACCATGGATTTCACATATTGCAAAAAGGCATGTATGGTGGAACGGGAAGGAGCGCTTGCTCAATGGTTCTCTGATTACCTTGATGGACAGGATAATAAACAGGACACGGAAGAAAAGCTCTCTGAAGATATGATAAAGTTGCAGATGCTGTTCAATTTTCCTGACCGGCAAAAATTAAATGATGCACATTCCAAGTTTGATGAATTGCAGACATTGTTCAACGTAAGTGAGCAGTTTCCTGCTTTACCCAAGGAGCGGCTTTTGAAGATGGAAAACATCAAGGTTCTTTATTTGGGTAGATGGGAATCAGATTCAGAAGCTGGGCTCAACCGCCATACTTTTTTTTGGCCAAAAAGGTGGAAGACATTGACTTCTTGAAAGGGTTGGAAAATATGAAGAAATTAAGGCTTCTTAGTTTCAAGGTATTTCTGGTATCCCAAGGCTTCCCAGTTCTGTTTGCAAGGTCGAGAGTTTGAATATATTAGATCTTAGAGCATGTTAAATAATGGGCTTGGCTTAATTTTAATAATCTTATTTGGTGTTTTTTTGAAGCGGAGCAAGAACATTCAAAGTGTTCTTGTTTGGTTCATGAAAAAGAAGATAAGTGATCTTGTATTGAGGAGAGAGAAGGTTTATTTGATGTTTGTAACCTTGTAGGGAAAAAAAAAACTATTTCAATAAATTTTTTATTATTTTATTTATTTATTTTAAAAAATAAAAATCGAAAATTATTTTAAATTCTCATATCCATTGCCACGTCAGCAAAAAAGACGGTGTTAGTGCCACGTCAGCATATTTACGGATCTGTCACGGCTCTCTAATGTGAGGGATCTCGGGTGATAAGTTCCGATAATAGAGGTACGAATTTGTAGAAAAAAAAAAGTATAGGGACCAAAATCAACATTTCGTATAGTGCAGATACCTCCCGGGTACTTTTACCGTTGGCTCATATTGATCATATTGGTATATATTGATCCGAGACTGATCTTTGAGTATGTTAAAGATAAAATTTTTCTAATTAATAAATACATTTTCGTGATATCAATTTTATATTATTACCTTTATTTAAATAGAGATCATTTTTTTTCAAAAAAAAATAGAGATCATTTAGCGCATCGATCAATATTTATTGATTGAAATAAGTAACTTTAGGCCTGAGTTTAATCTACCTTAGTTTGGATGATGGTGATTTTTTCCCCCAAATTATCGGATTGTCTAACTTATATTACTCTAATATACTCCGAATTAAAGATGATCACTTAATATTAAAAAAGAAGTAAATTTATAGATTGAGTTGCAAATCGTTTTCCCAATGATCTTGCAAAGCTCTTAATTTCAAAGTAGGGGAGAAACAAGTATATATGGCTAGACACTGTTTAGTTATGCACTCTTGTAATAATTATGATTTTGACTAATGAAATGCTGCAGCTCTTCCTCAAAAAAAAAAAAATTACAAGAATAAACCAATATTTTTTATAAGTATGATTAGAAATGAAATAAACTAGTTTAATGATATCTTTTTCGGTTGAAATTTTTGAAATTCTATTTTTGGGATCAAAATTATAAATGACGTATATGTTGACCATGGAATCAAAGTTTGGTGTACCATTAATATATTCTTGAAGATCAGGAAATGAAATAGTAAAATGGAGTAGTAAAAAATTTGAACATATAAAAATTGTTAAATGTATGGTAGCATATATATATACGGTCCTTGTACGTAGCGCATTGATGGCAGCGCCAGCTTGGTTTCTTTCGCATCACAATTACAAACATGGGGAGTACATGCGCTACTTTGGAACAGCTTTGATTCTCTCCTCTTTCATTATTTTTGGTTTTTTGTAAATGGATGCTTTGCTATTGGGAGCTATAGAATAGAAAAACAGCTAAAGCATTGCATGCAATTTGCATGAATTGACGATTATCTAAAACCTAAAAGGGTACAACAAACACAAAAAGAAAAAACCTAATTTACAACAAAATGCTACCTTTCTCCTGTTTAATTTTCAATTTTGGCAAATGGCTATGACAACTTGCTCGCCCTCTTTTTTTTTTTTCCTTTTCTTCTTTTTCCATTGGATAGAGATTTAATTTAATGATCAGAAATTTCTTAATTTCTTGATTTTATTTTTCTTGATTATTTAGTAGCACTACATATATATATAAACTAAAGTATTTCAATTTTCAAGTTGCTTTTCTTTCTTTTTTTTTTTTTTGAAATCACATAGACGACTATTTAATTTTCAACAACTTTCTGTTTTAGTCATCCAACTATTAAAAGTAGCATTTTGGTCACTTGTAGTTATAAAATTGAATATTGTTGTCACCAATCACATATTATAATAATGTGGTTATGGCTCCTGTTCAATGACATGTCACGTAAGCACAAATAATATGTTTAGTGACTGCAATATTTAATTTTACAAAATTAAGTGAGTAAATCGTTACTTTTCATATTTACGTAATCAAAACAGAAACTCACGTAAAGTTAAGTGATTAAATTTTCTAATTTACTTTTTTTTTTACTTGAACTTGTTAGGGATCGAACTCTAACCAATGAAATTAAGAGTCCAACACCCTATTATCAAACCAAATGTTGGATGGCAATTTACCCTTTTTCTATTAATGCAATAATATTTGCTTTTAGGAGTTGCGATGCCCTATTAGAATAGGGACATAGTAATTCAAATGAAAACATAGAAAGATCTTCTCCTCCGGGTTATTGAAAATCCCAAAAACTGTGGATAAACTATTCTTGTTTCCTTTTAGTCTGTTTCAATTTTTGTCATTGATCATCACCATTTTCGAATTAAGAATATAATAAATCCATGGAGTAGTTTTTATTCAGGTGTGTGATGATGGAAAGTATCTTGACAGTTGAAATACTTCCAACTGCTTATTCCCAAACTGTTCAATTCACAACTTCTGCGTGCTCATAGTTTCAAGTTTCAATTGCTTACAAATCTAATAATAACATGGTGGAATTCAGTTTTGTTTTACTTATTCAAAATTGAAATCAAATTTCTTGTTTGTCACTGACTGTTATATAAAAAATAATGTTTAAAGTTGTGTTCAAAGATCCAAATTCATTATTGATGGTCAACATGGATGTCAAATGTCAAAGCCCTTCAATTTCAAACAATGTCTCATGTTTGCATTTTGTGATTAATTTTAAAAAATAGACCCAATATGGCTGTACATAATACAATATATATATATATATATATAGACTTCTATAAAGGGGGAACAAGCCAAAGTACTAAAAACTTTAAAAAAACATATCGTTACTTACCCTATCATCTTTTTTCTTATACCGCACCCCTATCATCTTTTTCATAGAATGCAATATAAAAAAAATCTTGAAATTAAGGCTAAGTATTTAAATAAGTCTAGCAATATTCGATTTAAGATCTAACATTTTAATTTGGTCGATTAGGGCCCAATGTTCCAATGCTCAAATTAATAAGGGTTTTACGGGAAACAAAAATTTCATTTTCTAGTGCAATGTGTCGACTTAATGGTTAACAATTATGCCAAGTCCAAAATTGAGTCTAAATTGGAACGTTAGACCCTGATTCAACCAAATTAAAAGATTAGGTTTCAGATCGAGTATTTTTGCAAAAAACTAGCATATAAAATAATTAATTGCATCTTTTATAAAAAGAAAATAATTACAAAAAAAAAAAAGCTAATAGTAATAGGAGATATAGCTACCAAGCATTTTTAGTACAAGATTGTAGTAATACCATTTCTCTCTATGTCATACTTTTAGTAGGTATAAAAACAAACAAACAAAAGGGGGAAGGAAAAAAGTTGTTGATGAGGGATCATTCGTGTGGGTTTGGGAAAGAATGGAATTTGGGGATTATGATGATATTCTTTTATTAGGGTTAGGGAGTTCAAAAACTTTGTCAAATAATTGGTGTCAAACATACCCAGTGGACAAGTAGAGATGTATAAGATGTCATGCCGGTATGATAATAATGCCCTCCCTCTCTCTATCCTCTCTGTGTTCCACTTTCAACATAATTTGAACTTGTGGGCGCATATTTCATCTTACAATTATGTTCTTCAATGAGCACAAAATGCTCATTCCTCATCTCATTTGGGTTCCATAACCCACTATATAACTTAGCCATTCATCATCAGTTAAATGAACTCCTAGCTTGAATCTTGAAAAATGTTATTCATGCCATCATCTTTATCTTTAGTAAATTTATATCATGAAAAATAATCTATTATAAATTTTAAGTTAATTGTAATCATTAGGTTTCCTTACTTTGAATTTTTATTGAATTAATACAAGACATTTCATATCACAAAGAATAAATATATGATTTTAAAACTAAAAGTCTAGATTTATGAATAAAGGAGGCTAGATTATCTTTAATACCAATCGCTATCCTTTTCTAGAATGCCTGCTAACGAGGGAAAGTATGAGAGCATGAACAGGTGCCTTTCACTATTAGTTAATTCATGCCTCCCAACTCAATATAGGAGAACAAATCCCCATCCCATCATGTGTCATCAAACTCAGTTTAGAATATTTATTGTGTAAAAATATTAGTGATTGTAATTGTGTCATTTAAGGAAGTATGATTTGATAGTAACATTATTTTGACAAACATATTAAGAAAAAAAATAAAATACTAACACGTTACCAAAATTTAACTAAAATTAATTTCAAGTTGCATCTAGCAGCACTCAGTCTTTTAACTAAATGATTGATCCATAAAATTCAATTTTGATACTCTTCTAGGGTTGCCAACTTGCCATTAATAGCTTTCAATCAAAGTATTAACTAGAGCAATCCCATCAAAGATGATTACTAGTAATTGAAGCAAAGGTTATCACAATCCTAGTCGAGTCTAAGTAGGAAAAGCAAACCCTTTGGACCATATCAAAAATTGGAGATGAGTTGAGCTTGAGCCAACTGAATATATATAGATACAAAACCTCTTCCATCCCATCCATATTCCATACACCATTTTTTCCTATATGGTTCATTCAAAAGACACAAATAAAAGAATCCCATTATTCAATCATATACACTGAGATTTACATTACCAAGCAAAAACCTTTTAACTCAAATTGCGGAAGACACCCCACCTTCCAAGAAAATTCACATAGCCCTATAGTGGCATCCTTATGCTTGTAGGGAAGAATTTTGGAGAAGCAAACACACCCATCCCCAAAAAAGAAAGCAAAAGCTAAAAAGAGAAGCAAAATTTACTAATTATCCAAAAAGAAGAAGAAGAAGAAAAAAAGCAAAAACACGAGCTAAGTGGATATTTTTCCTTTCTTTTTGTTTCCAAGAAAATAAGAAAGAAAGAAAGAAAGAAAGAAGTGTCTCATCGTTAGAGACATTCAGAGACTCCCACATGATGAAAAAAAGTAAAAGGTCTCAAGAAGAAAATGATCCTACTTGCTAAAGGCGAAAACTCTTCTTTGGAAAGACAACGCCACCGACAATTATTAAGTTGTGTATTGTGTGCAACATTTAAATTAACTGAATTAAATATAAAATACATATAGTTCAACACTAATTTAAACTATTTAATGCTAATTAATACTAAATTGTAGCAAATTAAAACACATTAAGTATTAAATTAAACAAATCATCAAAATGCAAGCCTTAGATTAAACAAATTAAAAGTTAATGGACCCTTAATTGAACCTATAAAGAACTTGGACTTATTTATTTATATATGTAATAGCTTTATTTAATATTAAAAGGAAGAGATGTGATTTTTTCTAAAAAATAATGAAAAATTTTTATTTTATAAATATTTCTTGATTTTTTTAATATGATTTTGATCTCGGGCTCGGGTCGGGGTCGGGTTCGGGTTCGGGTTGTCTCGGGTTCGGGTATTTTCGGGTTCGGGCGGGTTCGGGACGTTGATTTTTCTGATCAATTCGGGTAATTTCGGGTTCGGATTCGGGCGGGTTCATGCGGGTTTCGGGTTTCGGATTCATTTTACCAGCTCTAAGAAATACCCATCCATAGAATATCCTATTGGTTATAGAGATGTGTGTCCAAACTCCAAATGCACTTTGCAATATTATATAGTATAATTATATTAAAAAATGTTTATAATCCACTTAGTACTAATATAAGTATGGGAATTCTAAACAAAGAAGCAAAACCAAATCTATGTTGGAGTGCGTTTATTCTTCCATGCCCATGGAATTGACGCTTCCACGTTGGCCTTTATTTTTTTACTTATTTCAGTGCCTCTCTAATAAACCGAAAAAGAAAAAGATATAAAAGGAAAAAGGGTTTACAAAAATTAAAAAGGGCCAGCAAATGAAAAGAAAGCCCTCATAGAATAGGGAAAAAGCAAAAGTTAAACGCCCGTGCCCTTACCCTTACCTCTTCTTCAGCTTTTTGGGACCCACAGTTGTTTACGTTATTATACAAAACAAAACAAAATAAAAATATATATACTAAAAAAATAAAATTAATTAGTGCCAAAAAAAATAAAATTAATACACTACAAAAGCTTGGCCAAATATGAAAATATATATGAGCTTATGCAAAATTTGATGAAAATTAAGGGCTTGTTTGGTAATGGACAACATTCTCCATTTTCCATCTCCAAAAATATCAAAGAAAATTGGTAGTGACACAACATGTGTCAATGAAAACAAGTATATTTTTTGAAAATGGAGATGACAGTGGAGTGAGAAATGAAGAACATATTTATTTTATTTTGAGATTTTCACTCCATTGTCATCTCCATTCTCTAAAAATATACTTGTTTGCATTGACACATGTTGTGGCACTGCCTAGTTTCTTTGATATTTTTGGAGATGAAAAATGAAAAATATTCTCCACTAACAAACAAGCCCTAAATATTCTTTTTTCTTTTGTCATAAATCCCTACAAAAAGGTAATTTTACTGAACTTACACAAAAAAGAAAAAACCAACCGAAACAAATTTGTATTGATGGGCCCAATTTTAGATTTTTGATTGATTATATTTGATTTGATAGGTTTAGTGGGGGAGGGGCCAAATCTATGGAATGTTCGTAAATTGCTTGCTTCAGCCCAAACCTCAAATCTTCCAAACTCCAAAGTTTACAATTTCATGTACTTAATTTTTATATTTGCTTGGCCAAAATTTTTTTTTTATATTTGCAATTGCAAGTATATAGAAGATTAGAAGGTTATGTTCTTTTTCCCTTTGTTTAGTACGTAACTAGTTTGTACCCTTGCAATAACCTAACACTAATTGATTAATCAGAATACCCTAGCTGTCTCCCCCTTTTCTTTTTTCTCCAGTTTTCTTGCTTTGTTCTCTTTTCACTCCTCCTCCTTAACTGGTACTGTCAAGGAGGAGGGGTTTGATTTTTTATTTCGTATCTTATTTTTTTTTCTTTAGTTTTAAAATAAAGTTTCATAGATCTGTTGATCTGTTTGGGTTATGAGTCTCCAGATCTTTAGATCTTAGGTGTTTGAGTTAGTTCAGTTTGTCGAGTCAGTTTATTCAGTTTGTTTGATGTCTTCTGAGTTTATAATAGATTGGAGATTTCACCATCATATTGAGATGGGTTTTCTTTGTGGTTTTCGGATCAATAGATGAGGTTTTCGGATCACTCACCTTTCTGTCGTTGGTGAAAGCTCATAGAAACAAAAACGAAGAGGTGTCGCGCGTGCTAGAGACTCATGGGAAAGGTTCGAAACTCCAATTCAAAGGATTCATACCATGATGACAAATTCAGATTAAGACGTTGATGATGAAATTCAATCTATTGTAATTTATGTTATGAATGATGTAATTTCATTTTCATGAATGAAAATTACCTTTTCTTAAAAAAAAAACTAGTTTGTGCCTTTTGCGATTGCATGGTCTCATGATTATATATATTATAAATAGTAAATTTTGAGAAAATAATGTATATTAAAATTTTTAAAATGTATATATACATATATAAATAAATGAAAGAGTATGAATTATTAAAATTATTGATAACATTACAAATATATATATATATATATACATGTATTAGGATCATGAAGTTACATAATTACAGAAATTTAGATTAATCATGTATATCTATTTAAAAAATATAGTTGAGTATAACAAAGATAAAATTTACAAATGATGTATTAACAAAATTTATGCATATATATAATAAAAAGCAATTTAATTCGATTTAGGAAATTTATTAAATGCATCTTTTTTTAGTAAATTGTTTATTCTTGATTAAGACAAAAAAATATCTCATAAAATGAATTATATAGGGTTTAGAGTATTTTAAATTAAAATGTAAAGTTTAGGGAGGGAATGCATTTTCTTTCAAGAATAATTGTATGCTTTCATAATGATTAATGATTAATGAGTTAAAAAAAACAATACAATTATTTGCTGTCTCACCTCACATCACATTCAAGAAAACAATTTTGAAGTTGTTTAATCTACTCTGAACATAACCGGTAAGAGGAAAACCTAATTTGCTAAAGTTCATTTTTGTGCATCTCCTTCTATGCGGATGTACAATAAAAATCATCTACTCATTTTATTACTTAATTGAGAGCTGATAGAGCTTCAATGACAAAGAAATACTATAAATAATTAATCGTTTAAAAATCCAAATTGCACATTTTCTTTCTTTCTGTTGAAAGTATAAAAAAAAGGTTTAATGGACAAAAAGGCCCCTGAACTTGCACCGAACCGTCAAATAAGCCCCTGAACTATTATTTCGGCCAAATAAGCCCCTGAACTCTTAAAAAATGCCAAATAAGCTCAGTTGCCAAGGCTAAATGCTCAAATAAGGACTAAACGTTTTAAAATTTTCTCAAATAAGGATCAAAATACACAATTCCAACAAATTAGAACACATACTTAGCAAATTTTTACAAATTAGGGAATCCTTAAATGAAAACCAATGCTTCTCATACATATACGTTAAATTTGATAAAAAAAAATGATATTATCATGTTATTTAAAAATCAAACCCTATTAATCAAAATAAATTCATTAAACGTAATATGATATAAAATTATCGTGTGATTTTCAATTTATATATCCCGCACACATTAGTATTAACTTATATTGTATCCAATTTGTAAAAAGAATATTAAGTATGTTTTCTAATTTGTTGAAATGTGTATTTTGATCCCTATTTGAGAAAATCTTAAAACGTTTAGTCCTTATTTGAGCATTTAGCCTTGGCAACAGGGCTTATTTGGCTGAAATAATAGTTCAGGGGCTTATTTGACGGTTCGGTGTAAGTTCAGGGGCCTTTTTGCCCATTAAGCCATAAAAAAATCCAATTTTTCCAAGAAAAGAATATAATATGACTAAATCATATGTATAATTTAAAAAATGTGAGTGAAATTTAATTTTTATCATATTATATCATGTATATAAACTTTAATTTTTCTTAGACTTAGTTTTTCTAGGAAATTGTTAGACTTATTAAAGTTGACTTTCAGGGTATCATAAATCGTTCCTTTTATCATATTATATCACGTATATAAGCTTTAATTTTTTTAGGAAATTGTTAGACTTATTAAAATTGAATTTTATTATATTACCTATTTTTATATTTTAATAGTAGAAAAAAATTGACTTTTACCATTTCGTTTATTTAATATATGCATATAATTAAGTTTTCTTTTATCATATCCTTTATATACATTTTCGTTTTCATATTTTATTTTATGTATAAAATATAATATTTGAAAATTTTAAACTTAGCTATATATATATATATCTTGCTTCTAATTTCAATTTCTTTTTTTTTCCAAGAGTCAAATTCAATATCTTTTGAATCCTTATTCTAGTTAAAATTAAAATTTAAAATAAATTTAAATTTATATATTTTAGATTCAGATTTTTTAAATGGATTTTAATATTTAAATTTGAATAATATTACTTGGTATTTGTTAGTACCTAAATCATGGAAAAATCTTACATGTCATGTGAATAGTCTATCCACATATAGGCATGTAGATAAGCATTCTCTCTCATGTGTCCTTGTATTCTCTTATATATATATGACTGCCATCGTTTCCAGTGATCTGCTCCAACTAAGCCACTATTTAGTAATTGTTTAGAGAGCTAATTTTGTAAATTTAACCTTAATTTCTTGTTTTCCTTCTCTGAGCTTTCTATACATATAGAATTCTGCTCCTCTTTCAGTGATTTTTTTTAACATAATAGCTCTATTTGTTTCATCGGTCCTTCCATTTTGATTGTAGGATTAATCAATTCTTTGGCAGCAATTCAAAGAAGTTGCCATTATTTCCACTCCTCTTTCTTTATAGAACACTAACTATTTTCTTTTTTTTTCCCAAAAAAGAAGAATTTTATTGATATCTCAACTTATGTGAATTACAATGTAGCATTCATTATAGCAGTCTATACCAGACTTTGTATAAAACCAGAGCAATATAAAAGCATCCTCTATTACAAACCTATTTAAAAGCTTTCTCTATTTATACAAGGTTCACAATCTACATCTATAGTGCCTAGGGGTGTAACTTGGGTTGAATCGACCAAAGACGTCAAGACCTGACCCAACCTGATGTCGGGTCTAGAAAGAACACGGGTTGGATTGGGTATATTGATTTGGGTCTAGATCATCTTTAATTGGGTCTCCAGTTGACTCATGCATCTGACCTGACCCAAATACTTTTAATTATTTATTTTTCCCTTCTTTCTTCCAATATATACTAGTAAATATAAGAAGATTCTATAAAATTATATTATATATATAACACGTAACTTTTTTTTTTGTGAAAAACACGTAATTTTTACTCATGTGCAGTGTCCTTTTAAGTTACATGATCAATCACTTTACATGTTAATCAATTATATTGTTTATTATGTTTTGGCGTTAGAATTTGAATCTAATTTTGCCAGTTACATTACATGCCTTTTCGGCTTTTATGTTTCAATGAAATAGATAATGATATTTATTGCAAATACTACAATTTATGTTTTTACGCATTCATTTTAAGTTAAGTTATGATAATCTTCTTACAAATTTCAGATTTCAATTCGTAAGGTCTTGTGTAAAAGTGGATTGGAAAATATTTTTCTTTGTCAAGGATTTGAATTATTACTTATGAGATGATTTGAATTATTACTTGTGAGAAAGTTTAGTTAATTGATAGTTTTATTTCTCTTATTTGTTTTAGTTTATTTTTAATTTGTTTAACTACTCTCTTTTTAAAGTGATCTTTTGTTTGGTAGATATGTACACTATAAGTTAGTGCATTTTCTCTGTAAGATCGACTCTGACTTACTACTACCTACTATTATTTTATAATTGCTAGCTAAAGGCTTAACTTAGGAATTATTTTTATGATTGCTAAATATCAAGGTCCATGGCTTGGAAGGATTCCGTGAGAGACCACAACTCTTTCAATCTATTGCAGAGATAAGTGTAACTCACCGACCAATCATTGGTACTCCAAAACCCATAAATCGAATTAAATTTTCAATCCAAACAAGGGAAAGAAACAAATAAACCCTCCCATCCTATCTCATTCCCTCCCAACCCCTCAATCCAAACACACTATTATGGAACTCAGGAAGATTGTGAAGCTTGTAAATCTCATTAACAACCTGAATTTCCTTAGTTATCAGAACATTTGCTGCAATAATGTAAATACCATGTTTTTGGCAATAAATCAACAGTGAAATAGAGAAAATATAAAAAAAAGAAATGCAAGAGAGCACACGAATGATGTCTACGTAAGACAAACATATATGTCTACGTAAATACTTAAACTGTCTACAAGGTGAGAACATAAAATGCTCAACTAACATGACAAATAGTATACTTTTAAACGTAATGTCGATCATTGATCTCTATATTTTATGTCATTATAAACAACCACTTCTCACTCTAGTATGTTATCATTACAGAAACATATAAATAAATGATACAATATTTTTATAATTAAGAAAAATAGCTCCAAGAAAGTTCCATAGTCTCATCAGTTCACTTGTGTAACAACATGATACATGATAAACCAACATGAGTGCACAGTATCTAAAACATTTACTTAATTCATTTTATATTCCTAGAGTAAAAGATAATACGGTAGTTTTCATTGTGAAAAATTCTAGAAAAGACAAAAAGGTTGCGCCACAAATCCATTACTCTACTTGCTGCCGATGCCCCAATTTAGCTCATTTCATTAACCCAATCCAAGGGGCAAATGGCTCAAGTCTTTGTGTTGGCACCATTGCAATCTCCAAATCCATCCCAGTCTCCTCACTCCGTGAGACCATCTCAATCTCTAAAGCCGATCTTTGTGTTGAAACCATTGAAATCTTTGAATCCATCTCAGTCACTTAGGTCATCTCAATCTCTGAAGTTGGTATTTGTCTTGGCGCCATGGCGATCTCCGGAGCCATTTCAATCTCTTTAATCTATAAGGACATCTCAATCTCCGAAGTTATTACTTGTGGTTATGGGAGTGGTGAATCAATTGCAGTCATATAATCCTTTGAACCGGTTGAAACTTGAGGCTGTGGTTGATGCGTTCAATGGCAGAGATAGGGGGCACGGTGGGGCAGCCGTAGGATCTTTTAAAAATTATTTTATTTTATTTTATATTAGGTAGGATTTGAAAAAAAAATTTACTGTTACATTGTTGTTAATTACCACTTACCATGTCTACCAATAACAAATTTTAATATTATTAAAAATCTTTATTCCTAAATATTTTAGATCATTTATACCTAAATCCTAATTCAACTGCATGTAATATTAATTAGTCCCTCACAATCTTGACTATTTTTTTAAAGACTCCCAATATTAACTACTAACTAATCTAAAAACACATATTTAAAGAGATATACCCCCTTGATCCACAAATCTTTAGAAAATTTATGGCGATCTTCCTGCTGAAATCCCAAGTCTTCAAGTCTCTAGTGGTTTAACAATCAAACTTCATCAGAATCTATTTGTTATCTTGTTTTTTTCATCTCCGAGTACTTTTTTTAATAATCTATTTACTTTAAAATTAGGGTTCTAAATTTGAATTTATGTGAAAATTGAAAGTAATCATGATGTAAAAAAAAACTTTTGATGTTTCTATTTATCTATCGTATATATATGTTAATTGCTTAGCATCATTACAAATTTTTTTGTTATTCACCCCCCATGTCGTAATTCCTGGTTCCATCATTGGATGCATTAGACCTATCTCGATCTCTGAACTGGTTGTTGCTTGACGTTGTGGGCAATTCAGGAGGGATTCTCAGTACTGAAACCTTTAAAATGCATAAACACAAACACAAAACTTAACCCCCAACATAAGAACAACAAAAATAAAGAGTAGGGCACATAACCTCCTGTCGTCAGCCCTCATATGGTGCAAGTTGCTACCTTACATGATACATATGAGTAGCATGGTTTTGAGGCATTCAAATGCCATCTAACACAATCCAAATTACCCAATTTTGGAATTCAACCCGAACCACATTTAAGTGGTTGTTGTCTTGCTGACCAACAACCATCCAAGTTGAAACATTGATGTCCACAGATGGATTTCCCTTCTAAACAATGTTGAATACTATGCCATTCATCCAAATTTAGAAGTTTGTTTTTTATTGACCAATCTCCACTATGACCCCTCACCGATGCAGTAGCCAGAAAAAGAGTTTGGTAGTGTGTCATCATGTCTGTAATATATGTTACCACGTTTTATTTTTAATTTGAAATATAATAATATGAGATTAATAATGGTTTAGAATGGTTTGAATATGGGATTGAATGATGTGGGTATGTAATTCATTAGCCACTAGTTAACTATGCTTTGTCTAACATTTGAATTAACAGAAATTATGTGCAGGTTTCATGCGACAGTTGCACAGTCCTTGTGCAGCCCATGTGCAGTGTCCTTTTAAGTTAAATGATCAATCACTTTACATGTTAATCAATAATATTATTTACTATGCTTTGGCGTTGGAATTGGAATCTAATTTTTCCAGTTACATTACATGCCTTCTCGACTTTTATGTTTCAATGAAATTGTTATTTGTGCCTGGAATTCTTGTTAACCTGGCCCGAATTGCGACCCGACCCGAAATTTGTGGAGCTACGAATTTTGTGGATTTTTCCTAGAGGTCTGTGATGGAAGTGGAGGGATCGGGCCGAATAGGACTCAATACCCCATGTTTATATAAGGGGTCTATATCTTGTATTCTTGATGTATCGTTTTCTCCCAAATTAATAAGAATTTCTCTCTGCCCGTGGACGTAGATCAAATTGATCGAACCACGTAAAATCTTCTTGTTCTTGTTTATTGTTTTAGGCTAGTTTAATCGCAACAATTGGTATCAAGAGCTTGGATTAGATTTCTTGATTGGTCCCTGGTATCTGTTCGTGATAAGGGTTTATTGAGAAATCGTTTTTTCTGGGATTTAGGGTTTTGCGTTTCAAGATGTCTTCATCAGGGAAATTCGACATTGAGAAATTCAATGGGTCGAATGATTTCATCTTATGGAAGGTAAAGATGAAGGCGATAATGATTCAGCAGAACTGCGCAGGTGCGATTGATAAAGATATGTTGCCTGAAAAATCAAAAGATAAGGAGATAAAAGAAATAGAAAATTTTGTTTTGTTGTTTCCGCTTTAATTATTTGTTTGGTTAATTCCTGGGATATCCGAAGTTACAACAAGTGGTATCAGAGCTTGGTTGATTGAAGATGGCAGGCACCAGTAGCGGATCAGCTTTGAAGTTTGAGATTGAACGAACAGTTTTCAGATGTGGCAGAGTACGATAACAGATGTGTTAGTACAACAAGGATTGGAGATGCGTTTGAAACTGAAAAGACGGCAGCGATGAATGACAGCAAGTGGAGAGATATTCAACGAAAAGCTGTAAGTACAATTCGTTTGTCTCTTGCTACTGAAATTAAGTATGATGTGTTAGATGTGAAAACCCCAAAAGAATTGATGGATAAGTTGGAGTCAATTTATATGTCAAAATCGATTACTAACATGTTGTGTTTGAAGAGAGAATTATTTGGATTGAAGATGAAGGTGGGAACAAGTTTAAGGGCACACCTAAACGAGTTCAATAGATTGGTTACTCAGCTAGCAAGTGTGGATGAAGTCATGAAAGAGGTTGATAAAGCATTTTTGTTGATTAATTCTCTTACCGACAGGTATGGTCCTGTAACTAGAGCTTTGATGGTTGGTAGGAAAACCCTGAGCTTGCAAGATGTGACTTCTGCAATTTTTGAGTATGATAGATTGAAAGAAACTGAAAAGAAAGATGAAGAGAATGGTGCTCTCACGGTGGAGCGTGGAAGAACTAATGGAAGAGATTATAAGAATGATGCAAGATCAAAGGGTAGATTTAATGAAAGAGTAAGATCAAGTTCGAGGCCAAGGGTAGATATGAGTAGCAAGGAGTGCTATTATTGTCATGAGATGGGGCACATAAAAGCCTACTGCAATAAGTTAATGGAAGATTTGGGAGATTTCATAAAATCTAAAGAGAAGAATAAGGGTGGTGTTAATGTTGCTGCAGCTGCAGCTGCTGATAGAGAGGAATATTCTGATGAAGAAACTGTTGTTTTGATTGTGCAAGAAGAAAAGAAAGATACTAGAAATATGTGGGTGTTTGATTCTGCTTGTTCTGAACATATTTGCACAAAGAAAGAATGGTTTTCGAAGCTTGAGAAGTGTGATAAGCCTGTTTACATGGCTAATAATGGTGAAGAGAAAATTGAAGGCATTGGGAGTGTGAAACTTCGTTTGCATGATGGAAGTGTCAAGATGCTTGGGCATGTAAGGTATGTTCCAAACTTTACAAGGAATTTGATTTCGCTTGGAAAGTTGGATAGTTTAGGTTATAGATACTCTTGCCGAGGTGGAGGCTTGAAGATCACCAAAGGTTCGATGATTGTGATGAAAGGAGTGAAGAACTCGAAGAATTTGTATGAGTTGATTGGAAGCACAATTAGAGAAGATGGATCGGTATCTTCACATCAAATTGAGAAGAAGGATGTGGATTTGCCAATAAAGAAGAAAGTTACTTTTGCAGATTTTGTTAAAGGGTGGAGCAATTAAGTTTTGATGAAGGAATTTGAGTCAAGGTGGAGATTGTTAGGATTTTTGACCCAATTCCTAATTAGATTTGGTTTAGGATTTTTTCTAGAGATTTTTTTGATTGGTGGACAAGAATCCTAGTAGGAAAGGGATTCTTGGAGTCCAAGTTTGTGTTAGTATAAATAAGCAATTTCTGTTTAGTTTTTTGTGTGTGTGAGAGAGAATCTGTCAGATTGAGAGAGAGAAAGCTGTGATGACTTTTTATGTTGTTGTGAGAGAATCACCCATGTTGGGTTGATTAGATTGAGAGTTTGCCAGAGAGATTGTTATGATTAGTGATTGTATTTGATTGATCCCCCGATTTACATGTGAGTCCTCATCTCTCCCCCGTGCGGCCCAACCCGTCAAGTCTTAAGCCAATTTCCGGCTATCCAAGACTTAACCCCTGGAGTGGTACAAGCTACAAACACTCCACAATCGCATGCCCCTGGCCGCAGACTAACCAGGTTTACCGTGCTCATGGGCCACACTGATCGAGTTCAACCAGGCTCTGATACCACTTGTTGGGAGAGGAACCGGGCCCTGTCAAGGTGCAAGGCCCACCGAGCGACCCAATATACATGTCAGACACCAATCCGAACCAAAAGCCTAGACTGATGGTTTCTTGAGTCCTTCATGTATATATAACACTCAAACAACCCATCCTTTTATGATGTGGGATGTTCCCTCACATGTGAATCCTCAACAGAAATAGATAATTATATTTATTGCAAATACTACAATTTATGTTTTAATGCATTTAAGTTATATATTGATATGACAGTCTTCCTACATATTTCAATTCGTAAGGTCTTGTGTAAAAGTGGATTGGAGAATATTTTTAAGTAAGACAACTCAAACATATAAGAAACTCTTCTAGGAAATTAAGTAAGAAAGCAACTTTGAAATTAAAAAAAAATGCAAAACCAAATTTTTTTTAAAATGTAAAGAAGAGGAGGACGTAAGACGTAATGATAATGGATAGTGTCAAATGACATTAAACATGAAGTTAGCCCCTCAAAATCAGTTGTTATATATATTGACCTAAAATTTAACTTTTTAGTGGGTCAATTTTAAAATTTTATCAAATGACCCCATAACTCATAATGTGGCTATGCCGATGGTCTAAATAAAAGACTCTCTTGTTTACTTTACTTGGTGGCGTAGCAAGAACTTTCCTTTAGTAAGACTAGACCGTCTGTAAGTTTCTTATCATTATATTTACTTAGCTGGTTTAGGATTGTGTTTAGAGATTAAACAAAAATGCTTTTTTTTTATAACTAAAAGGCAGTTTCAAACAAGTTTTGTTTGTGTTTAAACCAAATGTTGGATGCAATAACAATACCAAACTAGTCCATATTACATACTAACCCTAAACTGTTTTATTGTATATTTATTGATTTTCAACTTTTGATTTTAGTAGAGCCAATGTTGAGAATCTATTTTTTAGTGGGGTCAAAATACTATAATATTCTATATGATGAGATCAATTTATAATTTAACCTTAAATTGATCTATACGTTTAGAAGGAAATTAAAATTTTAGTGGGGTCAATTGATCCCCACTACTTGCTATGTTGGTTACGCCACTGCCCCTCGCGACTAGTATAACGAAGATGACTAAAACCACAAACAAGACTAAGACTAAGAATAGGAATGCAACTGCCCACAAACTAGCAACATACCACACCCTAAATCCCTTAAGCAAGAAAAATTAAACTAACAATTGAACCAACAACAATTATTAAGCTAATTGCTACTAGCCACTCTTCCGAAAGTTAAATACAAAACCTAATTCTGAGGAGGAGGAGGTGTCGAGCAACAATGGATAGAATTGTGGAGAAGATCATGCAAGCCAGAAATAATTGAATAAGCTTTTCTTTGTATTCATGTTGACGTAGCAGAAATAAGCTAAAAATACGGATTTGATAAACAAATCAAGAAAACCCAAACTAACGAGAATAAATCTCTATAAAATTCCAACAAAGTGAAAACTCAATAACTCATAATTCAAAAGACAACTTAAAACTAAACACAAAAAATGATTTAAATAGCCAAATCCTAAGAAACTCTAAGCACGAAAATACCTAAAATAACCCAAATTAAAATAATGAAGTTTAAAGTAACTAAAATATTGAAATAATAATGGGAAAATATCAAATTGTACGGACACCTTACAGATACTGCACGTGATACTACTAGAAAACGCTAATATAAGGGTGTTTATTTAGCGGCGTGGGCAACCCCTAAACCCTTAAAAACGTCGCTAGTTAAATAGTGGTGTTTGCCTTTAAAACACCGCCAAAATCCCCGACGACTATTATATGTTGCTTTTGACGGTGAATTCTGAAACTCAAATAGCAGCGTTTTGAAACGTCCCTATATGCAAAAATAACGCCCCTATATCAGTGTTTCCTAGTAGTATGAATTGCACGACTGTCTTACAAAACCTGCATTGAATTGCAATTCAGCCCACAAATCTTTCATACTAGCCTTATGAGAGGTAATTTCATGCAAAAAATAAAAGCCTTTTGAGAGGTAAAAGAAGGATTGAGAAGTTTAAAACAATTATTCTCAAAAATACAAATAGAGAGGAAATGATAATAAAGGATGATTAGTTAATCCCCACCTATATTTTTAATTAAATGATAATGAAGAGATCTACATATATTCATTAAACTTTTACTTGTATGCCTTCGAATTAATAGATTACACTAAGAAGGATTTGAATTTTGAATCTAATTGTTAAACTTTAACTATTGGTTTGTTATTGTTGGAGGAAGCATGAAATTGAAAGGAATGATTTTATAAAAAAGTAAAAGAGAGCAGGATATAGAACGCAACAGGGGAAGATTATTTTCCTGAAATTTTTCTACACATTTCATTGCTTCAACTGATCTCAATTTATATACATCCAAAGTTTGGTATCAGCTTCAGGTTTCATTGAATACCAGAACTAACATTGCCTAATACTTAACAAATTTATTAGGTTTCATGTAAGCGGAGCTTTCTATAGCATTTACCTGCTGCTCTTTAACATTTCCTGCAAAGTTTGGTTTTATTTAATGAGAACAGTACTTCTTAGCCATTGCACCGGCACCTAATTGTTCCTAACTATTTTGTTAGGTTGCTGTCAGTACAACATATTATTACATGACATTCCCCCCCCCCCCCCCTTAATATGTTGTTCTTGCATTCCCAATAATTCTCTGAGCTTCTCAAACTTTTCTCTTGGCAATGCTTTGGTAAATATATCGGTCACTTGGTCTTCGGACTTGCAATACTTCAATTGGACTTGGCCATCTTCAATTACTTCTCTTATTGCATGATGCTTGATTGCAATGTGCTCGGTCCTGCAATGGAAGACAGGATTCTTGGACATAGCAATAGCATACTTGTTGTCGCAAAATAACTCGTTTCTTTTTGTTTTTCCCCAACATCTTCAAGAATTCTCCTCAACCAAATTGCTTGCGACGTTGCAAGGGAGGCTGACACATATTCGGTTTCAGCAGACGATTGCGCAACAGTTTGTTGCTTCTTAAAACACCATGAAAACACACCTGAACCGAGTGAGAATACATATGCTTAGGGTGCGTCTCATGTCATCCAAACAACCAGCTCAATCACTATCACAAAAACCAACTAATTTTCACATCGACATTTCTTCCATAATGAATGCCATAGCTGATTGTACCTTTCACATATCTTAGCACCCTCTTTGCAACTCCAAAATGGATATTACTTGGACTATTCATAATCTTGAAAGTATATTTGCAGAAACATAATGTCTGGCCTTGTGGCAGTGAGATAAAACAAGTTACCAACCAAGCTTCTATACAAACTTGCATTTACCTCTTTATCACCATCTTCCTTCTTTAGCTTTTCATTCACGACAAGTGGTATTGCCATTGGTTTGCACTCACTTATGCCAAACCTTTCAAGAATATTCTTAGCATATTTCTTTTGAGAAAAAAACACTCCATTTTCATTTTGATCAATTTCAATGCCAAGAAAATAATGTAACAGCCCAAGATCATTCATCTGATATCTTTTCATGATTTCCTTTTTGAATTCACCTCACATTTTCTCATCATTTCCAGTGTAAATCAAATCATCAACATAAAGTGCCACGATGAGTATGTTTGACTTACTTGAGTTTTGACATAGAAGGTAGGCTCACTCTTGCTTTTCTCAAAGCCTTGCTTGATGAAGCAGTTGTCAATATTGCTATACCATGCCCTTGGAGCTTGTAACCATAAAGTGCTATACTCAACTTGTACACTTTGCTTTCTTTATCTTCAACAACAAAACCTTGAGGTTGCTCCACATAGACTTCCTCTTTCAACTTACCATTCAAAAATGTTGATTTTACATCAAGCTGATACAATAACCATCCTTTTTGTGCTGCCAATGCAATAAGTGCTCTAATAGTGTCAAGTGTGGCCACTAGTGCAAAGGTTTCATTGAAGTCAATTCCGGGTTGCTGAAGGTAACCCTTTGCCACGAGTCTAGCTTTATTTCTTTTGACTGAGCCATCTGAGTTGTGCTTCACCTTGAATATCCACTTCAAATCCACCAGTTCTTTGTGTTTTGGCCTGTCAACAAGATGCCATGTTTTGTTTTTCTCAATTGCTGCCATTTCTTCTTTCATGGCATTTCTCCAAGATTCCTCCTTGACTGCTTCTTCAAAATTTTCAGGTTCAACAATACACAAGTTGCAAGTTTGATAAAGGTCACTCAACCTTCTCATTTTTCTTGGAGGTGAGCTAGGAGGACTACTTGAGCTAGAACTTGGTGAACTAGGTGGAGTTGAAGGTTCTGAACTTGAAGACTGATTTTGATCTTCACCATCTTTATTTTCTTCAGCTGGCCTTGGTTGAATATCATTCACCAAGATAGACTTCTTGACAATTTTTTCTTCTTCCCAATTTGAAACAAAATTTTCATCAAATAACACATCTCGACTTACAATGATTTTGTTGCTTTTCAAGCTGAACAACCTATAGCCCTTTGATTTCGAGTTATAACCAATAAAGACTCATTTCTCACTTGTTTCATCTAGCTTGGGTCTCCTTTCTTTGGAATTTGTGCATAGAAAACACGCCCAAAAACTTTGAGATGTCTTACCGAGGCCTTCCTCCCACTCCAAGCTTCAAAGGGAGTCAAATCTTTGAATGCCTTTGCAGGACTTCTGTTAATCAAATATATAGCTGTAAAAACAGCCTCTGCCCAAACAGTTTTAGGCAATCCACAATCATGAAACATACATTTTGCCATTTCTACTACCGTTTGATTTTTCCTCTCGGAGACTCCATTTTATTGCGGAGTATAAGCCACTGTGAGCTGCCTCTCAATGCCTTCATCTTCACAAAATTTATCAAACACCCTAGAGTTGTACTCTTTGCAATTATCACTTCTCAAGAACTTAATTTGATAGCCACTTTGTTTTTCAACAAGAAACTTAAACTTCTTGAAAAAAGTAAACACTTCAGATTTTTGTCTCATGAAATACACCCATGTCATGCGAGTGAAATCATCAATGAAACAAAATGAAGTACCTGTTTTGAGCATGAGATGGTGTCTCCATAGGCCCGCAAACTTCGGTATGTACCAATTCAAGTGGCTTCTTGGCTCTCCAAGCAACTCCTTTGGGAAAAGATTGTCGATGATGCTTCCTGAGTGCACATCCACGACATACATCATGTTTGTCTTCAATTTTAGGAAGCCCTTGGACCATATTCTTTTGATGAAGCATTTTCAAGCTACCAAGGTTCAAATGTCCAAACCTTTTATGCCACCAACCATGAGTCTTCCACCACATTTGTCTTCAACGCCATATTGTTTGAATATTTCATATTCAATGGAAAACACCTACCAACCATCTTTACATGTGCTACAACCTGTCTTCTTTCTTGTCATAAATGGTGCAAGCATTGTCTTTGAAAATTAACATGTAGCCATGTTCAACAAGTTGTCCAACACTCAATAAGTTATGATTTGCAGTTGGCACAAGTAACACTTCACGAATCATTTCTGCTCCTCTTCTTGTTTGAACTCCAATACTACCAATTCCATCAGCTTTCATGTAATCACCATTGCCAATTGTTATCATGGTTTGGACATAGGAATCTAGCTCAAGGAAGCGACTTTTATCACCAGTCATATGGTTGTTACAACCACTGTCAATAAGCCATTCATCACTTTTTTGCTCCTTGGCTGTTTGACAAGCATAAAACACACTCTCAACACATTCTTTTTCTTCAGCATAGTTTGCTTGCTGCTGGGATTTGAACCTGCAATCCTTTTGCACATGCCCAAATTTTTTGCAATTAAAACATTGTGTTTTACCTTGGAACCAACAATCCTTTTCTTCATAGCTGCTTCTTTTGTAAATTCTACAACTTGGAGAAGGATTTTCCTCATTTGGTCTTCTACCAAAATCACCTCTACCTCTTCCTCTTGAATTTCTAAATCTGCCCCTGCTTGTTCTTCCACCTCGGCTCGAATCGGCCTTAGCTTGGAAGCTTGTTGATGGTCTCTTATCACCACTCTTCGATTCAAGAACGACTTTAGACTGAAAAACAGCCTCAATAGATTTTTCGGAGTGGCTTAACAGCCTTTGTTCAAAGGATTTTAACGAACCCATCAACTCTTGAACACTAAGACTTTCAACATCTGTAGTATTTTCGATTACAGCAAAAATTGGATCAAATTTTTGCGGCAAGCTATTTAAGATTCGACTAACAATTTTCTTATCAGGAAGTTCTTCTCCATATGCTTTCATTTGATTCACCAATTCTAAAAATCTAGAAGAAAATTCTTTCAAAGTCTCATTCTCTTTCATTTTCATGTTCTCTAAATCTCTTCTAAGAGCTTGAAGTTTAACTTCCCTTACCTTTGTATCTCCATGGAATTCTTGTTGGAGAATTTCCCAAGCTTCCCTTGCTTTGTTTGCCCTCATGATTCTGGGAAAAATTGTTTCTAAAACACCTTGCTGGATCTTTGTCTAGGCAGTAGCATCCTTCAACTGATTTTCTTTTAATTGTTTCACTTGTGCTTGGGTGAGAGTCTTATTTGTTTCTGGCTCTTCATACCCGTTTTGTATCATTTCCCATAAATCCAGAGAGATAAGCAATGTCTTGATTTTAACACACAAGAAATCATAGTTTTCCCCCTAAAAAACAGGGATCAAGCTTTGTAGATTTTGGCTTGAGTTGCTGCTGCTTGTTGATGTGGATGTCATGGTTTTGGCTTTCTCCGATCTCGTTTCCTGTTCTCATGCGGTTGATCGACCTTGCTCTTGATACCAGTTTGTTGGAGGAAGCATGAAATTGAAAGGAATGATTTTATAAAAAGTAAAATAGAGCAGGATATAGAACGCAACAAGGGAAGATTATTTTCCAAATTTTTCTTCACGTTTCATTGCTTCAACTAATCTCAATTTATATTACATCCAAAGTTTGGAATCAACTTCAGGTTTCATTGAATACCAGAACTAAGATTTCCTAATACTTAACAAATTTATTAGGTTTCATGTAAGCGGAGCTTTCTAGCATTTACCTGTTGCTCTTTAACATTTCCTACAAAGTTTGGTTTTATTTAATGAGAACAGAACTTCTTAGCCATTGCACCGGCACCTAATTGTTCCTAACTATTTTGTTACGTTGCTGTCAGTACAACATATTATTACATAACAATTATGATCCAAGAAATAAGGGGGAAAGAAATAGGGTAAGAAAAAAGACGTTGGAGAGTTGTTACAGAAAAGACAAGAGAGAGAAAGAAGAAAAGAGGAAGAGGCAGCAATTTTTTCTGCCATTTTGATTTCATTCATAAGTTTTTTAGCCAGTGCAAACATCATCTAGGATCACGTGCCCAGTGCTACCATCACCTATATTAGTCTCATAGTAATATCACTGTTAGAAATATTTAAATTCTTGGGCCTATTTCATCACATAATCTATGTTCCTTTTTGCGCTCTTCTTGAGTCAAGTATACTGCCTGGGTGGGAGTTAGGTTCATAATATTGCCGTTCTCTTGGGCAGCAACCTTGTCCTCAAGGTTGAAATGAGGGTAATTGGTCTTCATATTAGGTTCCCACTCCCATGTAGCTTCATTTGAAGACAATTCCTTCCACTTAACAATGTATTGAGGAACAACGCAGCCTTGATACATTGCCTGGCGGGTCTGCAAGATAGCTTCTGGCTCTAACAGTGGCTTCTCTTCAACAATGTAGTCAGGTAAGGGAGAATAACTAGCTTGAGGAGTACCGTGGCACTTCTTAAGAAGAGAGACATGGACAACGAGGTGAATCTTAGCAGAATTGCGCAGCTTGAATTGTAAATAACAAAGTCGATCCTTTGCAAAATCTAAAAGGGTCCAAAGTACTTCTTGGCCAATTTTTGGAAAGGTCGTTTCATCACTGATTGTTGGCGATAAGGTTGAAGCTTGAGAAAGACCCATTCTCCCACTTAAAATTCCCTCTCCTTACGGTGCCTATCTTTTTGCATCTTCATCCTATTTTGGGCTCTAGCTAAGTTGAACTTGAGTACGCCTAGGATGTTCTGCCTTTCCAGCAAACTTTCTTCTAATTGTGCCACCTTAGTTTAACCAGGCAAGTAAGAAGTAACCGTAGGTGGAGGCTGACCGTAAACTGCTTCAAAAGGAGTCATTTTAATGGCTAAATGTGAAGCTGTATTATATGAACATTTCGCCCAGTGCAAGAATTTTCCCCAAATACGAGGTTACTCGCTAGCAAGGCACCTTAAGTAAGTTTCCAAACATCGATTTAGAACCTCAGTTTGGCCATCTGGTTGCGGGTGATAGGCACAACTAAACTGTAAATAAGTCCCTTGCAATTTAAAGAGTTCCTTTTAGAAAAGTCTCAGAAACTTAGGATCTCGATCACCCACAATGGATCTCGGCACCCATGTAATTTGTAAATATCCTTGGAAAATAATTCTGCAAGTTGTGGTGCTGTAATGTAAGGTGGCAGAGCTGCAAAATATGCGTACTTGGAAAGGGATAGGCAAACCAGTAATAAAATCCATAGATTTATCTTCCCAAATTTGAGCAGGGATGGGGTTAGGTAGGAGCCAATAATCCAACACTTTTAGTGGTCTCATACTTCACTTGTTGACAAATGTGGCAAGTTTTGATAAATTCATTGACTCACTGGCGCATCCTAAGCCAATAAAAATTAGCTGATAGCCTTGCCATAGTTTTCGATATGCCAGCATGACCCCCAGTTGGTGAAACATGATATTCCAATAATAGTTATTGTTCAGGAGTTCACAGAAGTGTTATGCTCGATGATGGCGGTAGCCGAGGTGGCATATTTGGCATCTAAAGTGTTTTGGAGCTCTTGGAATTGAGCAGTAACGGTGGCTGTGATGTGAGCAAGAATATCATCATGAGCGTTTTGATGGAGATTTTGAGGTTTTGGAGGCATGGCGACATAACTCTCAACGAAAGCACCAATTGTTAAGGGGGAAAAGAAATAGGGTAAGAAAAGAGACATTAGAGAGTTGTTACAGAAAAGACAAGAGGGAGAAAGAAGAAGATAGGAAGAGGCAACACTATTTTCTGCCATTTTGATTTCATTCATTAGTTTTATAGCCTGTACAAACATCATGTGGGATCACGTACTCATAGTAATATCACTGCTAGGAATATCTAAATTCTTGGGCCTATTTCATCACATACTCTCTGTTCCTTTTTGGGTTCTTCTTGAGTCGAGTAGACTGCCTAGTGGGAGTTGGGTTCGTAACAGTGTTCACTCTGACACTCTCACTGACCTTAATAAATATGTATTGTATATCTGATATCTCATACTAGACCTAGCAATTCGTATGGCTGTGATGTGAGCAGTAACGGTGGCTGTAAATGTGCATAATTTAGGAGCATATGGCCAAACACGAACACGACACGAATAACTAATCGTATCATGGTATAAAAAACATGTACGAGAGTTGTGTGTTAACCGTGTTTTAATCGTTTTAGCCGTGTTTTATACGGTTATGACACGAAACATGATATCTTTTAATCGTGTTGACACGATTAAACACGATAAACGTTAAGGACAAACAAAAACACAGTTAACCCCATGTCGTTTCGTGTCGTATAAACATGTCGTGTCAAAAATTGTTAGGTCTATCTCATACTATGTTATCTTATCATAACACCATAATTTAATTTTTCTACCAAAATTGGAAATCGTATTTATGATGTATGATTATAATTTGAGAATATATGGACAGTGGATGATAGTAGAAAGTCTTCTTTTTTACTAATGGGAGTGAAGCTATGGAAGGGATTAAACCAATTGATTAGACCAAAATTATGCATCTTTTTATGGTCATTTTCCTATGTTTTGGGTATTTTATGCTTGATTATGCCTTATATTGGGTATGTTTGTGTTTATAGGTGTTGAAGATAAGAAAAGTGTAAAATCATCAATTTTGTATCTTTTTGGAGCCTTTTTGGATGATTTATGACACAAATATTTTCAATGGACATTTTGGATGAAAAATGGAGCTATCATGTTCGTGATTGAAAAGCTTGAAGAGTCAATTTTATGCTTATCAATGGTATAAAGTTGATTACTTTAGAGTTTTCAAGGTAAAGGAGCAAAGACGAGTTCAAGGCAAGAAGACATGTCAAGGTGTCGAACCAAGCACTGGAGCACCTGGGTGATCAGACGAAATACATGAGACTTCAGGCAAGCCATGTTGGCGCCCAGCCGGAGTCGGGACACTCATCCCGCGCGAGCACCCATCCACCACAAGCGGCAACCCATGTCACTTCCTCTTGAAGCTTCTTCAATACTTTCCAGATTTGGCGACAGTTCTGAAAAACAACCATAAATTTTGATCCAGGGCTCCGTTTGAGGCGTATGAGTAGGTGTTGAAAAGCTAACTCCGAGAGCTACAACTTTCGTGTTTTGGTCGAAACCCAGTTCAGATATTTTCATGGACAAAAGCCCCTGAAGTCAGCGGACAGAAACTGTCCTGGGCCTGTTTTGCGGGATTGACCAATTTGAGCCCATAACTCCTATTTGGATTAGCTTGAAGACTTGGAGAGAAGCCCAGCACGTCTTTAGGGTTTGTTTAAGCCATCTAAAAATCTAAAATCTACGCTAGGCCGTCCCCTATATATACCCTCTTATCCTAGAAACCCTAGACACACAACAACACTTTAACACATTCACTTTTCCTAGGGTTTGCGATTTGGAGAGGAGGCAGCCGCCCACCTCTAGCTTTGTAAGTCTCTCATGGATTGCTTATACTTCTTTTCCTTAGGTATTTTTGATCAATGAATCTATGGTGAGACTTTTGTTCTTAATAATTTGATTTTTCTGTTTGAATATGTTTCTTATCCCTATGCTTCATCTTATGTGTTCATATTTTGATAGATTTGGTGTACAACTTATCTTGAGATTTATGGATGCTATTGTTAGATTCAAGTAGCTTGAGTGAAGCTAAAGTTGGTCCAAGTGACAATTGTTAATCTAGGAGTCCTAGGTTCAATGGGATTATCAAACCTTGTTGAAGTCTTTAGGTCGAGATGGAAATTGATGTAGACAAGTTTGGTATTGATTTATCATGCATGCGGAAAAGTAAATCTTAATGTTTGTCCTATGATTTTTCACAGGTTGATGCTTGATTAGGAACAATAGAAATTAGTTTTAGTGAGATGCAGACGAAGTTTTCTTAGCATGTTGGAGGGTCAAGTATTCCTCTCCTATACCGATTATTCAAATGGAGTTGTTTAAGATATTAAGAGAATTACTTTGTTCCAATGAAAGTTGATGTTTACGTCTTAGGTTATATATCGATTTGGGATGATTTATGATTCTTAATTGATTGCAATTTAAGTCAAATTCATGTTTTGTGTCTGTGATCCATGATTTACTTGATCAAAATAATTACCTAAAGGAGAAGATGTATACTTTTACTCATTGTTTTTCTCAAACTCTTTTCTAGATCTTAAATTAAGTTTTCTTTTATTGTTTTCTATTTTAATTTAGCTAATTTGAAGAATCCTTAAAATCCCTTTTTGGTAAGCTTTTCTTTAGTGTAATTTGACTTTAATTTGCTCCTATCTTCTTTGTGGATTCGATCCCTACTTACCCTAGCTAGTAGTTATTGATTTGTGGGAATTTATTTTATGATTTGTTCAACGACCGATCACCAATGTTTTTCCACTTCAAATCAAAGATAAAGTTAATTACCTATCTACAATTACAAAGAAGTATATATGGAAGAAAATATTATACATACATAGAGGCTCTCAAGAATGTTTTACATATTTTACATGTATATTGCTGTCATTTTCAAACGAGGAAAACTAATAAGGATGCTCATAATAATTAAGTTATGGATATATGTGTGACTATTTTGCAATCGAATTATTATCGATCCACATCATGCCATCTTTTTTATCTTCTTCTTCTTTGCTTTATTCGGGTTCAAAATTTTACTCTTATCCATGACTTGGCTCAGAATAATTTATGGTTTAATATTTTTAAATATTCTGAGCCATAAACTATAATTAAACCATAATTTACTTAACTATTACAGAGATGGCCCTGTAAAGCAAAGCAAAAGCAATGCTTTTTAAGGACATTCACACCCTGTTAATTGTGGAAAAAGCATGATAAAGTTGGTTGTAGTATCCAAATTGTCCAAATTATATCCAAATCATACAGAAACTTCATCTCTACTCCAAATCCCACTTTGGTAATAAAGTTCCATTGAAGATACCAAATGATATGCAAATCATGAAAAATTTATGTATCAAGTTTTCATTTTCCTAGTAAAATTATTCTTCATATAATGATCTAAGTAAAGTTCATTCGAAGTTCCTGAAATCAAGGTTTCATGTTGAAACCTCTTTTTAAAATGTTTTAGAATATATTCACCTAATCAGGTAGAGAGATTCAAAATGTTTTTGGTTTCAATACTTGGGATCCCACTGTCTACAGAGATTCCAAATCCATGAATAGGGTGCAATGAACAATTCGCTTCTTTTTTTCTCAAAAAAAAAAAAAAAAAACAATTCACTTCTTTTTTGCATAAAGTGGAATAATAATTAGAGATATCATAACTCTGTTCATCCATCAATTTGTCCCCATTGCCTTGTCACCTTGTCCACCAAAGAAAACCCACCTTTTTTTTTGGAAGATGCTTGAGCATATCATACATACAACAGCCCCAATAATTCAATAAAATTGCTGCAAGAATAAAGCTTGCATTACTTCACATTTGTATGCTAGGAATCATGCCTACAAGATGGCTATACTAATTGCAGAAATTACTAACTTTCCTCTTGACATTGTCCCAAAGAATAAGATATTTTAAAGAAAGCAAGTAAACCCCAAAAAAAATTAAAGGAACATTTCAAACCAATTATGGGCCTATGGGGCTTAGGTCTTCTTTTTCTTTTTACTTTTTCCCTCTCAATGAGCAGTAGTGCTTAAGCCTAATTCAGTAATCTGGCCCAGTAAAGATGGGTCTGTAAATGTATTGGCTTGAAGATCTTAGAGATGGGCTCAAGTTCATCAACCTTTTGGGCTCAAATATGGGAAGTCCATAATTGATTATGAGTACTGCAAAAAGGAGTCAAGTGTGCAGCGTTTTTTGTTTTTTTTTTTTTTTTTTTTTTAATTTTTTTTTTTTTTTTTTTTTTTGTGGCACAAGTCAAGTATGCAGCTTTGATGAGACAACCCCTTTAACAAAATTGCTAGCGGCAAAAGACTTTCCTTTGGTTTGTGCAAATTTCAATATATATATATATATGCCAAGCAAATCCATTTGCCAATGTTCAATTTGATAAGAAACTTTAAAGAATTTCCTCAAAGTTTTCTCATTGAGGCTGCAAGGGAAGAAAGAAATACATTAGTGGTAGTTTCCATTCCACACCTAGGATTTTTATATAAAGAAAATTGATTTTCAGTTACTGCCTTCAAGTTTCAGCAGTTATAATATTTTGGAATTTCTTCATTCAAAGTTCATCATCAATATCTTGCAAACTCTTTGCCTGAAACAAATATGAAGTACTTTACATTCTCCTAATTAACTAAATGTGAGAATTGTGGGGGAAAAATATACCCATTGGCTAATTGCATTGTTTACTTTTCATTTAACTTTTACACAAGATTGTACCCCTATTCCATTTTGTAATTCCTCTGGGTTTAGAACATAACTAGAAGTAGTTAGTAGCCATAGCTTTCCTCTTGATAAAAGATTTCCATTAACAGAAGAAAATGATCTTTTTGTGCAACTTATCCAAAGATATAGACAAGTAAAAGTAACATAAAGATATACATAAATGCCAAAAGATTGATTGATCCAAATCCAAAAGAAAAGGGTCCCTGCAAATTATGAAGGCAAATGCAAACAAATTAGCTAAACCTTGAAAAGCCTAGGCTGCCATGGGAACAAATTTTATTCTCCTAGTTTCCAAATTCTGCATTGGACAGAGCTTAGTTTTCCAAGCAGTGTTTTTCATGGTTTGCAGCTGGATGAAAAGACATGAAATAGATAGGGGTTTAGGCCCACATAATTTGCAACAACATGAATTTGAATGAATATGAGCGGATTGGTGTGTTCTCAGCAATTGGCAAATGTAGCTAAAAGCAAATGAGCCAACCATTTTTTAACTATCAGGATAAGTGGTCAGCTGGTGCATGGTATCTTTAGAGGCTGATAAGCATGATTATCAAAACTCTCTTGTTCCTCATTCAGGGAGGTCAATCAAGTTGCGGATCGAATGGCTAATTTTGCTAGGACCATGGATACTTCAAACAATGGCTTTTTTCATGTTTATTATGATATTGTGGATGTTGTATTAACTGACTCTATGGGGATCTCTTTCCCTAGACTCATTTCTTCTTAATCTTAATCTGCTCCATTTCTACCAAAAAAACAAAAAACAAAACTCTCTTGTTCACTTCTATGCCCAATCTACTTTTTTATGAATAGAAATTGGCTCCAAATAAAAATGAAAAAGTGGAATGCAAAAAAATAAGATGATATATACAGAGGAGAAATTGCTTGTCTGACTATGATGAAATATGTAACTTGGGAAGAATTACAAGCCTTTTGATCCCCCCACCCCCCCTTTTTTTGGCCCTTTAAGTATGGGGTTTCTGGGTTTAGGGCTAAACCCTTTTCTTGTTGATATAAATGTATGGAGAAATGATATCACGGACTCGATTCTATGGGAGTCATCAGAAATGATAATAAATCTTCTACAAACAAATGGTTAATTATGGAAAGCAAATCTTCTACTAACAAAGACGAAATGGCCCTGTTTCTGCCTTTTCACTTCACCTAGCTAGGGCACAATCACATTCACCTACCCTCCATGCATTATTGTAAAATATGGACAAAAACTTATCAGATTGAAACTTGAGAGAAATCTTTTGTGCTTAAAAGGCAGGGCTATTGCCTCTCTTGGCTTCACACTATTACTGCAAGTGGGCATGCACTTGTGTAAGAGTAAGTGCCTCAACTATGATTGATGTTAACAAACAATATATATTGACTACCTGGATTTAACACAAATATTAGCATGCATATATATAATGGGCTCATATATTACTCCATATACATCCAAAAAACTCAAAATCTTTACTTATTTGGAACCTCATTATGATTCATGTCAACATTCTTAACTGTGTAGCAAATCAGATCCACAAAAAAAGACAGCCTGCCATCTTCCACAATGTTTTTGAGCACTGATTAAGTTAAACCATATATCATATTGAAAGTTTTTGCCAATAACTAATTAACTTATCTTCATGCCATAATTACTCTTTTCACTATATTATATGATATACGTCCAGTGAAAATACTATTACAGATTTTAGTCAATACTGATTTCATGTTCTTTTATTGATCCATTTTCACGTGCCAACTAATTCCCATTCTTTTTTGCTGTGAGTGAGCCAGAGAATCATCCAATACAGCTTGGTAAACAATAATATCCTATATTTAAGCGTATTGAATGGTGGAGCATTTCTGAATTCTGATTATTGACTTGATTAATATCTTCTTCATCCAACCCTTTTTCTTTCTTTAGGCTTTCACTTGTAAAGGACATTTTGCTTTAATTAGTTAATTTTTTTTGAAAGATTAATTAGTTAATTTTAAAATCAGAAAAGCATGTATCTTTTCAACCCAACATTCAATCTCATTGGAGGAAAAAAGAAAAAAAAGTTTAAAACCCAAATTGTGTATCTAGCTAGTATAGTACGGACAAATGAAAATTAAATTTACTACTATGAATAATTGATATATTTATGCGAGTGTAGTGGTAGTGGGTGCATGCTGAGTCTTTGCCCAAGAGGATGGCATGGAAAAATAATGGACAAATAAATATATAGATTATCTTATATACTAGTATTAAAATGATTAGCAATATATTTTTTTTGACAGAAGATTAGCAATATATAATTATACAATAATTTATAGTCTAAGAGTATGAATTCTCGAGCACCTCACTAGCCATTTGACTTTGATTTGATTGGGAAGACATTTCATTAGCAATCATAACAATATCATTATAGATTAATGTTTCATGCAGGTAATTTTATATTCACATAAATACAAATTTTTGCTTAAATATATAAATATGAGAGCGAAAAAACCAGTTGCCTTGCTTGTTGGATTATGCATGGGGATATGCTCTACTTTTTGTGATATTATGTTTTTGTTTGTTTCCATTTCTATTTTTTTTTATTTTAACTTTGTTCTTTTCTCTTTTGGGTTGCTCTCTAAGGCACGAGATGTCTCAAAGCGGGTTTCTACAAATTTTATTTGAGCCTAACCCCACTTCATAAAAAAGTTGCAGATCTGAAGGAGAAGTTGTTGAATGCTAAGCAAAGTTGAATCATTCATATATATTCAAATAATTGGCATGAATTAATGCTTTCTTTAAAAACTTTACATTATTATAGTATATAGTAATCAGCTTGACTCAATCCTGATCATTTTAGTTTTTGTATTGCTGATTTTGATTAATAAAATTCTTTCTCATTTCCCTTTAAAAAGAAATCCTCAATCGGTTACACTAAATGTTCATACATATATATATAGGAAGTCTAACATTTCAATTTTTTTTTCTATTTTAAAAAAAGGAATATACCATATAATGGAGAAATTTTTTTTAAGAAATGTGATAATGGTGTCATCACTGAGATCATGTAGCAAAAGCAATGTGGGAATTGGATAGAATTTATTGGTCGATTAATATTAATGCTACAACAAGAAGTATTGGTGGTTAATTTGTGTGCATTAAAAAAAATGAAGGGAAATATGGGTGATTTTGGTGGTGTTGTTAATAATTCAAACATACGCCACCCAGCCCCTCTCGCTCGCCCTCGTTGCGGATAGGCTATGCCCACGCATGCGCGCTACGACAGGAGGCGGATGCCATTATTGATTGGTTTCAACTTTCACCTACGATATGAGGACCAGCTAACCTAGTCTTTTCTTATTTCTTATGTTTCTCAATTAATAATAATGCTATTCTCTATCATACTCCATCTCACTATTTATAAATCTAATAAGGGGTTTTTTTTTTATTAAACTGGTTCGAGTGAGATGAAAAGCAACTCGTGTTGTAACATTCGCAACAACACTTTTAGAGCATTTTTCTTGAAGATACCAAATCACTAATTTTGGTGTTTTAAATCCAATCATCCCAATGAATACTCTAAATTTTTTAATATTGAGCCAACCGAATTTTATTTTACTCCCATTTTTAATTAGAGATGACCACAATTCAAACCGAACCGTAGAAGCAAATTGGAATTATGGTTAACAAATGGTAATTGAATCAAAATAATAAATTTGTTCAAGAGTTAACAGTTAAAACGATAGATATTGGGGAACATATGAATACATGAATGTATCCATGATACCATGAATGTTTCTATGAAGGAGAAAAGTGAAAAGTATATCAAAGTGTAAATGCTACATACACGCATTAGCATTAATTACTTTCTTTTTTGGTATAACATTTTACATGGCTTATAAGTTGAAACTGAAGGTGAAACTTTGATGACCAACATGACCAATCCCTAGCTTCTACCTTAGATGATTAACTGATTGATCAGTCCTTTGAAAACTAAACACGACGAATCCTAGCTCCCAATCCCACCATTAACATAGGATTGACACTGTGAAAGTGAATTGGAGTAGTGTGTAAACAGTCATCTTGCTTATTAGATAACATGTTGTGGAAGTAAATGAAATACTATAAACAATAAGAGCACTAACCGACTAAATAGAGGAAAAACTTTAGAGAATTTTATTACTAGAGAAAGATAGGAAATACAACTGCGCTAATGAGTTGTAAATAAGATGTAGTATTTTTTTTTTTGACTAATTGCTCAAATAGGTCCTTAATGATGCGAAAATGTTCAATTTAGGGCTCATGCTTTTAATTTGGTTAGATAAGGCCCTAACGTATGCAAAAATTCTCAAAAAAGAGCCTAGTGTCCACATCCCAACACTCAATTCCAAATGACATATGGAAAAGAACATAAACTTACTTGAAGGTTGAGTTTCAGGGATAAAACCACCGCCGTGACCAAGGGGATCGGTAATGGCCTCCGGTGCAGGTGTAGAGCGAGATAAATGGGCCTGGACAAAAACCCTAAAACTTTTGCACTTCGAAGCAGATTGCCTAGTGCTTCTTGGATTTAACGAGCACTCCTCTCAACAGCCAAATAAAACATAGATCTTTAGAAATTAAAGTGAATGGAATAGAAGAAGAAGCGAATAGGTGAAGAGAGAGTTTCGAGATTTCAAATTTCGCAACGAGGAGAGAGAAATAAGAAAAATTAGGTTTCAGAAGGGAAAAGCATGATGAAGAAGTAGGAAAAATGGAATTTTTGCAACGGGATTTGGGTTTATTAGGTAAAAGCCTAATTATGGTCCAAAAGATAGTGTACCACTTTAAAACAGCCATGGCGTTTTTTGTGCACTACAAATTTAAATTTTATTTTTGCGCGAAAAATACAATGGGAAAAATGAAATTTTTGGCTCCAATTGTTCTCGGAAATAATTTCCCATCAATTCCTTGGCGTTTTGTTTACAAACGGCACTATAAGGTGGCGTTTTTGTAGCCAAACGCCACAGATGCAACTGCATTGGTATATTAGCGGCGTTTGATAAAAAAAAACGCCGCAAAAAAACACTGCAGAAACTAGTTTTTGGTGTAGTGCACACTCAATTCCAAATGACAACAGACCCTTATTTGAGCATTTCCACATACATTAGGGCGCTGTTTAACTAAATTCAAAGTATGAACCCTAAATTGAGCATTTTCACATACGTTAGGTCTCTATTTAACCAAATTTAAAAAAATGAGTCTTAAATTGAACATTTTTGCATATATTAGGGACCTATTTGAACAATTAGTCATTTTTTATATATACATATGAGCTAAAGGGAAGAGTGCCTTATTTCCCCTATTTATGATACAATTCCATTTATACTTGTCGTAACGTGCAAATCGTGAGATCTGAGCGCTAGACGCATTGGAAAGGAGTCGCCACCAATCTTTTTTCTCTAGGTGGGATTGGCCACCTAAATTTGATTAACCATTTTATGTGTTATGTTCTTAATAGTTAAATTAAGTTCATTAATTATGATTAACCATTGGTCTTTGTTACCAGATTTTGGACTCGGGGGTTCGATTACGTGTAGGGAAGGTATTAGCACCCCTACAACGCCTGTCAAAATGATAGTACCATTTAACTAAACATTAATTCTTTAGCCTTAATTATTACCTTTTAATCCTTTAAATTTATGATTGTTAAATTTACCCTTTACTGCGATTCTCGTTTTTAATCTTTGAATTCTGATCATATCTTTTTGTTTAGTCTCCCACAAATTGGCAAGACCCCAAATTATTATTTATTATATTTTTATGATTTTTCTAGACTTCCCACAAATTGACAAAATCTAAAATTATCTATTAACTTTTTTTATTATAAATCTTTCTTGTCAATTATTTTTTTATGTGAATATTCATTTTAACTTTTTATTATTATTATTTAATATTTTCCAAATTTCCCACAATCTGACAAGATTTAGAGAAATATTCCTATTACTATTCAATATTTATTATTTATTTATTTCTTAAAATATCTCCTAAACCTTCTACAATTTGGCAAGATTTAGAAAATATTCTCAACATTATTATTATTTTACATGAACCCTAATTATGCAAAATCCCCAAATTCCCCACAAGATTAGCAGAATTTGAAAGATTTATCTAATCTAATTTAATGCATATGATGCAAAATATAAATTTGAAGAGATAAAAAAAAGTACATTATCATCCACTTAATTTTAAAACTTTTATTTTGATCTCTTTTAAATCTTGTTCTATTCAACTTCACGACTTAATTATATACTAAACAATGTTAACAAAACTAAAAAAAAAAACAACGCCCAAAAAAATAATAAAATCAGATTTAAATAACCAGTTAGACTTAACATTTGACCTTTTAACTATTTACAAAGAAAAAAAAGTAGTCAGACGTTATTTTGGTTGATCTTTTTTCCTATATACTAATTAAGGGTAAGACAAATATAATAAAAAAAACAAACAAACATCAATCACAATAGTCAACGAAATAAAGGAGAAAAAAACAAATAAAAGAAATTAAATAGAAATAGTGCAAAGAAAAAGAATTGAACTGTTAATTGAAAATAAAGAAATCAAAGAAAGCATATGAGCATCGCGTGAAGACAAATTAGTAAATGTACCCCTTTAATTTATTGATTGCTTTTCTTAATGGTATATAGACGAACTCTTCTTTAATTGAAAGAACAATACAAACTCTCAAAATATGTGCGGCTACTTTAGGGTATTAGTCAAAAGGAATTTTCTCACGCATGTCTCTCTCTGTCTATGCGTCTATCTCTGTTTAGGGTTATAAAAAAAGAGTCTTTATATAGGTAAATAATTCTTTGGAACCAAATCATGATAATAAATTACGAGGAAATTTTTCACACAGACTTATTTTACATGTGCTATAAATAATTATTTGACCCACTTAACTGGTCCAAATAAATTACTAAAACCCAAACCCAACCTAAAAAATTTAACCCAAATCTAACCAGGCCACATCACTGGGTTTGACCTAAACTAAATTTCGGTGTCTACAGCTGCCCCTCTTTGTGGATTTTCTGAGAATCTTGAAAGACGTAAAGGTTTTCTTTTCGTAATTCTAGATGAATGGGAAGTACACAAAGACGTAGATACCGTTGTGTTTGAACTCTTTTTCTTCTTTTCTGCTCCTTCTCTTCAAACTTGAACTTCTTAAACAACTGCACTGGATCAATTAGAGATCAACTCTGATCATCGAAAACCTCTTGAACTGAGATCAACTCTGATCATTGAAAACTTCTTGGAATGAAATCAACTATGATCTCTGAAAACTTCTTGAAATGAGATCAACTATGATCATCGAAAACTTCTTGGAATGAGATCAACTCTGATCTCTGAAAACTTCTTGAAATGAGATCAACTCTGATCTTCGAAAACTTCTTGGAATGAGATCAACTCTGATAGTTGGAAACTTCTTGAAATGAGATCAACTCTGACCTCTGAAAACTTCTTGAAATGAGATCAACTCTGATCTTCGAAAACTTCTTGGAATGAGATCAACTCTGATCGTTGGAAATTTCTTGAAATGAGATCAACTCTGACCTCTGAAAACTTCTTGAAATGAGATCAACTCTGATCATCGAAAACTTCTTGAAATGAGATCAACTCTGATCTTCAAAAACTTCTTGGAATGAGATCAACTCTGATCGTTGGTAACTTCTTAAAATGAGATCAACTCTGATCGTGGAAAACTTCTTGAAATGAGATCAACTCGGATCATGGAAAACTTCTTGAAATGAGATCAACTCTGATCATCGAAAACTTCTTGAAATGAGATCAACTCTGATCTTCGAAAACTTCTTGGAATGAGATCAACTCAGATCGTTGGTAACTTCTTGAAATGAGATCAACTCTGATCTTCGAAAACTTCTTGGAATGAGATCAACTCAGATCGTTGGTAACTTCTTGAAATGAGATCAACTCTGATCTTCAAAAACTTCTTGGAATAAGATCAACTCTGATCGTTAGAAACTTGTTGGAATGAGATCAACTCTGGTCTTCGAAAACTTCTTAGAATGACTGCACTAGATCATCTAGGGTCAACTCTGACCATATAAATCTTCATGGAATGACCGCACTGGGTCATATGGGGTCAACTATAATCTCTAAAAGCTTTTGTGAAAGACCGCACAGGATCACTTTAAACACCTGTACTTGAATCTTCATCTATCCTTTCTTGACTTCTTCTTTACCCATTCTTGGCTATTGTCTCTTCTTGGTTCCCTATCCTCTCATGGCTCCTTCTTTGCCTACTAGACTATGTGGTGTCCAGCTCTTCTCTATAATGCTCCCATGACAAATTCTCCAATAATTCTGAATCACTCCATCTTCGTCCATGTCAATGCCGTGATGACTATACTTTATGTAACTCTTGAATGCTTCCTCTTCAAGACATGTGATGTTCTGCCATCCTTTCTCTCAATAACCAAATGGCTCATTGACAAAACTCCTTGCTTTGGATCTCACAAAGATGATCTGATGAAGCAGACTCCTTTGCCCCCCACATCAATCCTTGTATCAACTTCTTTGTCTTCCTACAACAAAATTTGACCAAAAGTCAAAGTCCAAAATATGTTATTATCATGCACTTAGGTTTGCTTAAGACATGTCATGATTAAAAATGATTTCACAGGAATATTGCCTCATTTGCCCCTAAAAACATTTTTGTCAGAAAAATGTCGCACACATTGCCCTGTTTTTCCAAAAACAAGAAACTTTTCTCAAAAAATTTGGTGACCACCACTTAGAAGACTCCCCTTGCCAAGACTTTGACTGCTTCATCTTAGACTCACAAATGGAATGAAAATCTATAACAAACTCATTTCTAAACTCTTTTTTCAAAACATTCTCAAATCATCATTTGTTAAAAATAATTTGAGTCAACAAGAGGTTCCCAAAGGCTGCAAAGGCAATTGTCAAAAAAAAATGTATCGGCTTCTCTTGACAAGGTTCGAGTATTTGACAACTTTGTCAACTCTTATTCTGTGAATTGAATCAATGCTCAATGCTGCGAAAGAGGTCCTACTTTATTTGACTGATGTGACAGTCCCTATGAGGACTCAAGAATTCTCATTCTTGCTCTAGACTGCCCTTTCAAGTTTTCACCTTAGAGCCTTATCATTTCTCTCTTTTTTTCCTTTTTTTTCTCTTGCCACGCATTTGCACTGAAAACTCTTGAAACCAATTTTGTCTTAAAATCTTTTTGAAAAACAATTTTCCTTTTGAAAAGATTGCATTTAGAGGAAAACATTTTTTCTTTTGAAAAGATCACACTTTGAGGAAAGTTTCATTCCAATATCCCGTCTTGATCAAAGATGGATTTTATTAGGCACGTAATGTAGACTTGGGTTAAGGGTGCCAAAGAAAGGATAAAAATGCTCAAAAAGTATTTGAAGATGATTGAATCAAGGATCACTTCTTTGCCCTGTGAAGGGTTCTGCCAAACTCATCTTTTCCTCCATCTTTTGCTTTTTCAACTTCTTTCTTTTCTTTTCTTCATTTTTTTCTTTCCCTCTCCTTTTTTATTTGAACTTCTTTTTTCTTTCTCAATGGAGTGAGCTCATTTTCTCTTTTGTGAACTCGATTCGATATCATGGGTTACTCCATTTTTACAAATTCAAATGCAAACCTTCTTTTCTTTTACTGAGACAAAACCCTCTCTGTATCCTTGCCCCCTATATGGAGGGTAATCCTTGAAAACATAACGGAGAGTGGAGACTATCATGAAAGATGCTTCATCTTTTGTAAAGCATAATTTTTTGAAAAATGGATAACTTTCATTCATTCATGTAGCTGATTTTACAATAATTTTAGGAATATCATCTCTCATTACATCAAATCTCAGTAAAACTACGTAATCGATTACTTTTTGCACCGGAAAAACTGGATCTTTCTTGAAAATCCAAAACACCTGTCGTGAATCATGTTGATGTCTCGCTATCATGCCCATCACTCCCTCGTTGTCGCTTGTTCTTCCAAACAAAAAGTTTTGATCAACGATGATCAAGTGATTGATTCGATGAACAGATCTCTTCCTTGGCACCCAAAAGAAAAGGATTACAACGATTTTACCACAGATCTGAATAAATAAAAGGTTGATCATGCTTAAAACTATCATAAAATTCAGACTGGATAACTCAGATTCAAAAAGAACTGAGACTAGACTCGAAACTGACTAAAAAAAAACAAACTGACTCAAACCGACTAAAAAAAACTCAAATAAAACTGGTCAGATCTGTAGATCTGAATCCTTATTGAAAACAAAATTCAAATCCTCCTCCTCCCCCTTGGCGTGACAACCAAGAAGGAGGAGTTGAAATATACCAACGAGAAGGGGAGAGGGAGAAGGGAGAGGGAGAAGGGGAGAGAGGAGCGGCTAGGGTTCTAGATTTTGGTTCTTTTTTTGTAAAGCATAATTAAAAAGTCTACCTAATGTCTACTTTATTAGTAGATTCCTATATAAATGCTTCGGTCTACACTCTAGATCGTATCTTCATCAATTTTTATGGGTAAAATAATCCCACATTAATATATTCCGTTCTCTTTTATAATTAAAATAAAACAAAACATTAATTTTTCCCTTGAAAAACATTGTTCACGAGATTAATTTTCAATCACAAATCTTGGATGGAGCCTAATGATCTTTCTAGGGGAATATATATATATATGAGAATAAACTATAAATCACATAAGTGGATTCTAAGCAACCTGAAAACACTTTCGAATTTGTGAGATTATATTTTTTCGATTTTTGTTAAAACCTTCATAGGTAATAATTCGATTCAATTTTTTTACTAGGTAATGTTAATCAAATGTATTCCTAAAAATCTTATTGACCCAACGTTAATCTCTTCGAAGAATTCAAAATTTTAGAAATTATTGTTCTGCTTTGCCCCAAATCAGAATGGACTCAGACTTTGAAAACAGTGAAATCCTACTTGAAGCAGACCAAAATTGCAATAGAGAACTTTATACCAAACACTCACGAAGCCACTAGCTAATTAGCTAGCCACCTTAATATATATTTCTTCTTATCTTATTGTTCCTTTTTTCCCTGTTGAAGGTTACCTTTCACTTGTTCATGTTGTATTAGGTTAGTAAACATCTTTTTATCCATGTTATTCCCACCACCATTGACTTCAAAAGATAGCAAATTATTAAGTTATTTAGAAGACTATATATATATTGCGCTTTGGCCAAAAAGAAAAAAGAGAATATATATATATATATATATATATTAGTATACTATATCCGTTGCATACATATTGCAATATGGAGTAAGTATCTACAAACACAATCCAAAATAGTGGTAAAGTTAAAAAAATGGATTGGGATTTGGGACCAAAACCATTTTATCAGATTTTGGTAGTACTAGTTCCTAATCTAGCCAGGCTTTATCCAATACTTATATATATATAATAATAATAATTTAATACTACTACTCTGAATATGATTAACCCAATGGCCAATGCTGTGTTTAAAACCAAAAATTGTAGGTACAGAAAATGAGGTGGCATATTTTGTGGCTAATAGCAATCCACCATTTGTTCTTGTAAAGATTGTTTGAATCTGGACAATTGCAGATTTCCCTATGCCCAGAGCAGAGTTACTGAGAATTGCCCTTCTGGGCTTTTGTTTCTGCTTCTAATTTTGCAGAAACAAAAAAAAAAAGGAAACTTCAATATGAGGACAAAATTAAGCTTCAATGGAAACAAGCAAGCAGCATTATAATAAAGAAACAAAACTGGTTATTATTATATAGCTAAAATAAGCTTCAGTTTTCACACAGCTGTGTCTCACTCTTGACGGATGCAGTGAGAGTCAGACCCTCATTATATGTTGTTTCATTATTTGGTCATTATTTTAGTGAATTGTCCCTTGGGGACAGTCCAGTGGTTGAGAGTTTGGGCCTCCAACCTGAGGTTTTAGGTTCGAATCCTGGGACGGGCGGGGTGGGTTTAGGGATGGATGAGGTTACCTCTCTTTGTGTAGTCTATCATTTACTTTCATATTCACATGTAGCAAAAAAAAGTTTATTTAGGATTTAGCCCATAATTTTCAAAACTTGTGATTAAATTTAGAGATTGTTTTAAATTTGAAGGATGCAGACATTAATGTCCCTAAAATAATATAATAAATGTATAATCCAAAATCATATTAGTCCACAGTATGGTTGGAGAGGTAAATTAAAGGCTAAAATTTCAATTAGGGTCCTGAACTTTGTCAAAATGGTCAAATAAGTGCCTAGACTATGAAAAGGTCAAATTAGTGCATGAACTTCTCGATTTGGGTCAATTCAGTTCAAAATGTTTTGGATTATTTACATTTAACAGATTTATAATCTAACATTTTGGACTGAATTGACCCAAATCGAAAAGTTCAGGCACTAATTTGACCTTTTCATAGTTTAGGAAACTTATTTAACCCTTTTGACAAAGTTTAGGGCCCTAATTGAGATTTTAGCCTAAATTAAATGCTTTTCGCTGACTCATGGTTGTAGAATTGAAAAACAGAGTAAGAATTTTGCCATAAAAGCGGAGGACAATCAAAAGACGAAGCCCAAGTAAAAATGGTTTTTTATCCGTCCCTTTTCTTTGGGAAAAGGAAATTTAAAAAAAAAAAAAAAAAAGGATTAGGCAAGTAAAGATGCTTTCCTGATTGCCCAAGAAATGAAATTTTCATCTCTCCTCATTAGTCATGACTTTGGCAAAAACAAAAAAGATCTCCTCATTACGTGTAAGACCGACATGGAATCAAATTAGTGGTACACAAATTCCACATCACGCGCTTGGGTTAAATTAAGATGGTTAGTAGTAATTTATTTGGAATTTTGTAAACAATGTTGTATTTAATTGATTCAACAATGTTGAGTTTTGTGAATAAAAAAAAATCAATACTTTTATCCAGAAGGGTATACATTAAAGTCATGTTTAGTGTATTGGTGCACCGGTCAAATTAAGCCTCAAATGTAATCTCTATTTTAATCGTTGTTCTAATAATCTCATATCTTTTTCTAAGAATAATAATCTCATATCTAATTTGATCTGTACAGTGTAATTTTCTTTGTACAATATCTAAATATAAATAACGGGGTCGGGGAGTATTTTCGGGGAATGGGGTCAAGGATGGGGATTGTTTTCCATTCCCCGTCGAGGACGGGGACGGGGATGGGGAATGTTCCCTCCGTCCCAGACCCGACCCCGAAATATAAATATTTTCATAAGTATATATATATGTGTGTGTGTGTGTGTTAAATAAAATTACTAAATCACTAATCAAGTCGCTAAATCACTAAAATCACTATATCACTAATCACACATAAGTATATATACATGTTAAAGAAAATCACATATGAATAATTTTATATTTATATTTTAATATGTATTTTGTTTATTTAATAGTGTTGTATATATATTTATTAAAAATATACAAACTAGACTAAAAAAGACAAACTAATTATTGTTATTTGTTATGGTACTTAAATTAGTTAATACTAATATTATGTTTATTTGAATTTTTATAAAATTTTTATTTAATAAGACAATAAAGGAGTATAATATATTTTTATTAAAATCGGGGAACGGGGATTCCCCGTACCCGTTAAATCCCCGCTGGGTTGGGGATGGGGGACTTATTTCATTCTCTGCCGGAACCGGGAATTCTAGAGGATGAAGTGACGTGTATTAATTGTTCAGTTGGTCTTGAACTCAGCAAAATTTCTAAACATTATATTTAAGTATTTAAATTCGTTCCTTAGGTAATTTCAATGCCCAAAAAGTTGTCAGAATTATAAATAAAGGAAATAAATTGAATAATTATTTAGTGTCACTATGCTTACCTCCTTTTGGTGGAACTCCACTACCAAATAAAAGTAAACATGAATAAATATTTTATATTGGACAAATTACAAAATTGTAATTAAAATTAAGAAATTGATGGAATTAATAAATTCTATAATTACATATATTGTAAATGCATATATAATTAAAACGATATCTTTAAAATTCAGTACCAGAATATTACTAACACGACCCGCGCATCGCGCGGGACAATACCTAGTTAAATATAACATTAATTGAAATTTTCTAAAAGCATTAAAAAGGATTAAGGACAATGATAACTTGACACATTAACTCCCCAAAATAAGTCAAAAATACATACATACATACATACATACATATATATATATATATATGCAAGCATATATGATGAAAAGTTTATGTTTCACTTTTTGATGTTAATGGTAGAGCGGTAGAGGT
>AWWV01009285.1:0-23686 GCA_001974805.1 Corchorus capsularis | reverse complement strand
TGATTTCAATCAATTGATTATGGTGAGATTTCTATACTTATAATTTTGTGTTAAGTTCTAGATGATAGTAGTCAAAACCCTGTTTTAATTTTATGATTCTGAATCTTATTTGAGTTATGTGGCCACTAACGATGTAAGAGGAAGGTCTATAGCTAGATCAGGCTTAGAATTAATCACTCAAGTTTGATTGTATGTAGCAAATTAGGTTTGTTTGATTTCTGCTTAATGGGTGTTTGTCTACCGGAGGGCGAGAAATTTCTCTTCGTATGGTTCTACTTGTAGGCACGTGTGTAAAATTAACTGTTCTTAATGCTTTGTTCTCAAGTGATCTTTAAGCCCTAAGAAAGTAATCGATCGCTGAAGGAATAATAGGGATAACTGCAGCTTTGATCGGCCTCTTATCTAAAATACATGTTGGGAAACCTATATCAGTTGCCAGCCAAGAATAAGATGCGAAATTCACCTTTTAAATCGAGGATCCATAGTTAATTTGATTGAATGATACCACTGGTGAAGAAGTATGCTTTATAATTATTGTTTGCTTTATTAATTTGTTTTAGATTTAGATTTAGATTTAGATTTGCTTTGCTTTGATTTTTAGTTTAATTGTTTTCTTCATAATTGTTAATTTTACAATCCCCTGTTTTCTATTTGATTTTTGGAAAAGATCTTTCTATCTTTTAATTGTTCATCACATAAACCTTCTCTGTGGGATTCGACCCCTACTTGCCCTAGCTATTCTAGTTAGTTATTTGTGGGGATTATTTTTATGGTCATAGATGACACGATAAATAAGCCTAGCTTTTGCTTCTTTCTTTGACATGAGATATCTCAATGCAGCATGATCGGAGTAGATTATCACCTTAGATCCCAAGATGTATGGACGAAACTTCTCCAACGCAAAGACAACAGCAAGCATCTCTTTTTCTGTGGTGGTGTAGTTCTTCTGAGCAGCATCTAGAGTTCTTGAAGCATAATAGATAACCTGTGGTACCTTGTCTACTCTCTGACCTAGAACAGCTCCAATAGCGACGTCACTTGCATCACACATGATCTCGAGCGGTAGTTTCCAATCAGGCGGCATCACAATTGGAGTGGTGATGAGTGCAGTCTTCAATTTGTCGAATGCTTCTTTGCAATCATCTCCAACTTCGAACTCTACATCTTTCTGAAGTAGTCGACACATAGGTGGTGAAATCTTTGAGAAATCCTTGATAAACCTTCTGTAGAATCCAGCATGGCCTAAGAATGAACGGATATCTTTGACACATGTTGGATAAGGCAGGTTTTGAACGACATCAACCTTGGCTTTGTCGACTTGCATCCCCTCTTTGGATACCACATGACCTAGAACAATGCCTTTCTCTACCATGAAGTGACACTTTTCAGCATTTAATACCAATTTGGTTTCTACACATCTTTTCAAGATTAGTTCCAAGTTATGAAGGCATTGATTGAAGCTGTCTCCATAGACTGGGAAATCGTCCATGAATACTTCCATCTTGTCTCCCACATAATCTTGAAAGATGCTCATCATACACCTTTGAAAAGTCACCGGTGCATTGCATAAACCAAAAGGCATTCTTGTATAGGCATACGTACCAAAAGTGCATGTAAAGGTGGTCTTCTCTTGATCTTCAGGCGCAATTGGAATCTGGAAGTATCCTGAATATCCATCTAGAAAACAGTAGTAGGATTTGCAAGCTAATCTCTCCAACATCTGGTCAATGAATGGCAATGGAAAGTGGTCTTTCTTTTTGGCGGCATTCAGCTTTCTGTAGTCGATACATACTCTCCATCCATTCTGCAGTCTTTGAGGAACGAGCTCTCCATCCTTATTTTCTACGACGGTGAATCCAGACTTCTTTGGAACTACTTGGACAGGGCTGACCCATTTACTATCTGATATAGCATAAATGAGACCAGCTCCAAGTAATTTGAGAACTTCTTCTTTGACAACTTCTGCAAGGTTTGGATTTAGTCTCCTTTGTGGTTGTCGAACTGCTACTGCATCATCTTCTAGTCGAATCCTATGCATGCATATCAGTCCATCCAATGGCCTCCTTGTACTCCTTCAACACTCGGATTAGTTGTTCTTCTTGTAAATTATTCAATTTACTTGAAATAACAACAGGCAGGGTCTCTTTGTCTCCAAGGAAAACATGTTTCAGGCCTTCAGGAAGTGGTTTCAGCTTGACTTCAGGTGGTTGAATGATGGATGACAAAGGTTTGGGCGTCGGTTCCAACTGAACATAGGAAATAGATGCTTTTTCTTCAACAACAAGTAGTGTCTCCAAGTCTTTGATGGTTTCTGCTACATCTTCAGGCGTCAGGACTTCTGCTTCCTTGATTTCTTCTTCATGCAAGCTCTTTGTAAGGACCAATTCAAGTTCATCTTCATGGTGAAGTGATTAAACTTGAGCAGAACAAACATCAATTGCATCAATAGCACAGATGGAATGGATCTCAGTAGGAGATTTCATGGCTTCATTTATGTTGAATTCAATAATTTCACCATCAAATTCCATGCTGAGTTTTCCATCTTGCATGTCAAGTTTTGTTCTGGCTGTGGATAGAAAGGGCCTTCCTAGCAGCAGCAGCATATGAGGGAGATAAAGGTCATCTTCAGGACATAGAAATCTGCAGGAAAAACAAAATCTCCTATCTGCACTAAAACATTCTCAACTAATCCCTCAAGCTTAATGTTAGTTCTATCAGCAAATTGCACAGTAAGATCAGTTTTAACCATAGGTTCTATTTTCAATTGTGAATAAACAGAAAAAGGCATAATATTAATTGGAGAACCAAATTCAGACATGGCTTTTTCTATCTTATTCTTTCCTATTTTACAAGGGATAGAAAAAGATCATATATCATTGCATTTATGATGCAATTTCCTCTGATATGCAGCAGATATATTCTCATTCATGCAAGAAATTTTTTCAGAAAACTTACTCTTAGTGGTGCATAATTCTTTGAGAAAAGAAGCGTACATGGGCACTTTTGCAATTTCATCAAACAAAGGAATATATACCTCTAATTGCCGAAGTGAATTTATTTGACTTGCAAACCTTTGAGGAAACGGTGGTGGATCATGAATGGCCTCCATCTCTTTCATCCATCCAGATTTTGATTGAGGTTGAGAAGCTTTTGGTGAAGAAAGTTGATCTTCTTTGCTTTTGGTTGAAGTCTCCTTATTTCCTTGCATTGACTTTTCGGATACAGCAACTGGTGGTGGTGTAACAGGGAAGACAGGTGCTGGAAGTGATGATATCACAAGTGGGGATGGAACATCAGGCAATTCCATCTTTTGTGCATAGCATTGTTGAGTTTCTTCAATAGCATTGATTCCACATCCATGTATGTTCTCATTCATATGCCTTTGCGGTGCATGTGAGATAATTTGGGTAGACGCTCGTGACTGAATATTCATGAAGTCGGCAAACATCTTTGCTAGATTTCCACATTGAGTAGTTAATGAGGATATAGAATGATCAGTTCGATCAACAAATTCCTTCAACTCCTTGCGGATTTCTGATATCGCTGATTCCTTTGTTGTGTCGACTTCATTAGTTGTGCTGAATTGGTGAATGTTCTCAGTCATGGTGTTGAGCAGCTTCCTTGCTTCTTCAGGGGTTTTGAGTGTAAAACTCCCTCCACTTGCTGAATCGATGTACATCCGATCTTCATAAAGGAGACCATCATAAAAATTCTGAATCAAAAGTGCTTCACTCAGGTTGTGGTAAGGACAACTCGCGTAGATCTCGTTGTATCTCTCCCAATATTGATGCCACTTCTCGTCATCTAGTTGTTGACAAGTAGTGATTCTCTTTCTAACATCAGCACGCTTCGCTTCAGGAAAGTACTTGTTCAAAAATACTGTCTCCATCTCCTTCCAAGATTTTATGGACTTTGGCTGCAGACTTAAGATCCAGTCTCTTGCTCTTCCTTCTAATGTCAAAGGAAAAGTTCGAAGTTCCGCGTCCTCTTCAGGCATCCTAGTGATTGCAGCACACTTTATAAAGAAACTTTGTAGGTGCTCATGAGGATTCTCATGAGATTCTCCTTGAAAAATCGGCAACATACGGATCACTCCTGGCTTCAATTTGTAAGACATATCCAAAGCTGGATAGTCAATACAGAGGGGCGGCAATTCACAGTTGAAATTCAGCTCTCGTAACGTACATGATTGCTCCATTAGATTTTTCTACAAACAAAGATGCTCAACTTCAAATCTAATAGAAAAAATAAAGAAAAAGAAATTGAAACACAATCTCCCTGACAACGGCGCCAAAATTTATGATCGGTCGTCAGCAAATCATAAAAATAAGCCCAACAATTACTAACTATAAATAGCTAGGGCAAGTAGGGGTCGATCCCACAGAGATATAGGTTATTATTCTTTTTCTTAAAACAAACTAATAAAATAAAGAGAATTTTGGATTTAGAATTGAATTAAATCTAGCAAACAAGTAAAATTAACTAAGAAAGCAATTAAGAAAATTTAAGAAAAATAATTAATTAGAAAGCAGTGAATAAACTAAGAAAAATTGTTGGACATTTGGGCTTTGCACCCATGATAGTCTAGCCCAACATAGGTTATTATCTTGGTAATTTAAATTTGGATTAAATTAACAAGGATAATAATATGAGATATTTTCTTGATAAAATTCCTTGGGAATTATATCAGAAATTATCTAGCTAAGTATTCAAGTGGAATACAACCACTCACATATAAAAGAGAAAATAAAAACTACGTAAGGTGGTTTTCTCTCATTTTTTTTTATCAGGAAGTTAGAACTTTCTGCAGAAAAAGCTACTCCCTCCATTGTCAAGCAAGGAAAGGTTTTTGCACTGTGATTAGTGAGGTTTCTACTCATTCCTGTAGTAGAAGTCCACCACGAGTATCGAAGATCAAGGAGCACCGTAATTGACCCTGGTTTGATTTCTTTCGCTTCCGCAAAATTACATATTTAATTAACATGATTTATTTTATTCCATTTAGATTGCTATGCTCAATAAATCATGTTTTTCCTAAAAAAACAATTAAAGAAAACCCTCCAACATAGAATTAATATCCCTCTTGACAATTAATCATGGATCATTGATAACTAAAAATTATGAAAACATTGGATAGCTCGTTTGGAATTAAATCCGAAATTACCAAAATTAGATAAAAGGTCTTTTTTCCAGCTTAATTTACCTCTTTCATTCATAACAATCAATTACCTTATTAGGGCTTAGAGATTTGTTAAGAACAAAGCATTAAGAACTAGTAATTTATGAAAAAACACAACAAGCAATTATTCACCCATTGATTCTTATCTCTCTTGGAAGGAAGCATTAGTTCTCCTCCAATTGCTACAAACAATTAAATCTGAAGTATTAGTTCTAGACTTAATTTAGCTAATGTTAACTTAATTTATCAAGATAATGTCGACTCCAATCCATCAAAACAAGCAACATAGAATTAAAACAGAGATTTAAGAAATACCCAAAACAATTCTTATATATAAACACAAAATCTCACCATGATATAAGTCAAGAGATCAATTAAATTCTACATTGGAGAAAAGAATAGGATTACTCACTCATGAATTGAGTGTGCATCCACAAATAAGAAGAAGAAAACTTATCAATGGATGAAGAAGAAGAGGGGGCGGCGGCTCCAAGAGTTTCTCCTCCAAATCTTCAAGCAACTCTACAATATATTCTTATGGGAATAGAATACATCAAAATCTAGACCTAAGGTGGCTATTTATAGTGGAAAAATAACCTAAAGACTCATATTAGACTTAGGATAGGACTCTAAGACGTTCTAGGGGCTGACTTGGTCTCCAAGTTGGCTTAAAAGTCTTCCTAGGGTCAAAATCCAAGTAGGATCCTGAAATTTCCAGAAATCGCACAGCAACTTCGACATCAATTTTGGGCTTGCAAACGGCAGAACTGGGCTTTGGACTTCAAAGGAAAGTTGTAGATCTCAAATTTAGCTTTTCAACGGCTACTCATGGGTCTAAAACGGACATCTGAGCAGAAAGTTATGGTTTTTTTACCGAGACTGCGCTGAATCCTAATCCAAATAGGACTAGTATCGGGATTATGTGGGAATTAGATATTTCCTTGGATATATGAGGCACAAATTGGGATTTTAACTCCAATTGTGGGCTTATATGGGCTGAGTATTATCCCATATAAAATATCCAAAATTCCTTAGCTTCCGGGCTTCTTCAAGGCTTGTCTTCAATGCTTCGCAATTAAAGCTCCAATCTTCACTTCTTGCTTCTTGAAATAATTCTTCAATAATCTTCAAGTCTTCAAATTTGTCTTCAAGAAATCTTCAAACACGAACTTTGAATCTCCAAATCTATACTCAAAATTACTTTGCTCATATCTGTGTGAAAAGTCATCAAAATAGCTCCAAAAGTAGTAAAAATTAACAAATTCCCAATTTCACATCTCATAAAGACTCAAAACACAAATATCATCAAAATAAGATAAATTAGAGCATAAATAGACCCCAAAACATAGTAAAATAGCCATAAAAATAGGGTTATTTTTGGCTCGATCAATGGGCTAAGTTTAGTCAAGTTATTGTGATATTCATGGCCTATTGGTTCAAGGTTGACGTCGGGCATGTTTGGGTTGTTTCGTCGTCAAATTCATTACGTCGCGCAGCATGAATGCAGCCCAGGTCATGCGTAAATGCGCCAGGCAGGTCAGATATCCGGAAGTCGTATAACGTTAATCACGCAGTGTAGTTTCATATGCTTTATGGCATTGGAAGGCATGTCAAGTCAGAGTAACAATTTCTTGGAAGTTTCCCTAATCGTCAAAGAAGGATGTACAGTAAGATAAGGTAGTTAGATTGCTATCAAATACTTGGTGACTAAGTAGAAAGCAAGCCGACGGGCCATACTCCAAGCCCATGCCGCCCCCTATAAATAGAGACCTCCTCCACCAGTTTTCAACACGCTACAAAACTTGCTCCGTGAAAAAATCAAGCCCTGTGCTTTTTCTCTGAATTTTTCTCTAAAAGTTCTTCGTTGTTCTTCACTTCTTCATACAAGTTCTTACTTGTTCTTCTTCTTTTCCTTATTTAAATCTTGTCTACACAAGATTCTTACTTTGTGATCCGTTTTAATCAAACCAAATAACAATACTTTTGTTATTTTCTCTTCTGTTCATTGAAAAACCTATAATCACTCTTGTTCACAAGCAATCTGGGATCAATGATTTAAATGCTTCGGTGTGGCATTGATCTAGGACCTTGCAATTCGTCTGATCACTCCAAGTTTGATCTTTGACTTTCAAGTTTCACAAAGAGTTTTGTTACTTTTCTACAAAAATAACTGGCACTCCTCGAACCTCTCTCTTTCCTCAAAGAGATCTAACATCAAAAGACCCTTTTGGGCGCACAAGGAAAATTTGGCGCAACAATTATACTACCCTAATATAGTACTAATAACCACTGCATTAGTGCAGATGCAGAATTATCAAACCCAGAATCTAGAATCAAGGTGATTTCAAAGTAATTAGCTTCATCATAATAGTATGTTTTTGAAAGGCACAAGGGTTTAGGAAACCAATCATCATTTACTAATGAAAATGTACAAAGTCAAAGCTTGATTAGTTAACTAGGGTTCATATATTCAAATTCAACAGAAACAAAACAAAAATATGGAAGATTGGTTTTTAAAGAAGTGTGTCGATGCCCAAAGCAGAAAGTTTAACTTCATTATGTTGCTGAGTGTACCTCTGCAGTTAAAGAAAACAGAATTTAAAAGATTTACCATGAAGTTAAGTGATGCGCCAAGGGCTTATCATGGTCTTGAAGAGCAAAATGGAGATCATGGAGATGATTAGCATGGGCTGCAAGGAAGCAAGGACAAGCTTGAAGAGAATGGAGGATGCGCACAACTTATTCCAAGCTCCAAGGAGTTGCCTAAGATGCCATTTGATCCATTGAAGATGCCTTTAGGTCCGATGACTAGAGCAAGACCTAAGAACTTCAAAGATGCATTAACAAGTCTTGTTCGAACTCATATTGAAGACTTGAAGTCCATTGAAGATCAATTGAAGAGCTTTGATGATGATAAAGGCAAGAATATTCTCATCGATTCCAAGCTTGTCACCTTACTTAAAATCGATGGATGACTTAGGTTGCATTGTGTAATGCGGCCATATTGGGCCTTAATTCTATCTTAGATTAGCTATTTAATTAGTTTAGATGACATTGGATTAGGTCTTGTTTGACTAAGTCCAATCCTTGTTTAATTATGCTTTGTTATTTACTTATCCTAGTAGGACAAGGATTAGACTCTTTCCTTGTTCTTTCCTTTAGGTATTGCCGCCCTTATGGCTTTAGGATTAGGGGAGGGGTGTCGACCCTATGCCTATATAAAAGGACCAACCCCCTCTTGTAAACACAAGTTAAGTTTATCAAATAAAGTTGAGGTTTATTCACCCAATTGATTATCTTAGCTTCATTGTTCTAGTTTGAGCATACTTAGGGTTCTTCAATCTTGTAGAGTCCTAGCAAACAATTATGTAGTGATTACTTGGTTGTTTGTAAATCTTGTGATCTTAAATTAACAATTGCAGGTCTAATTAAATACTTAAAACCAACAAACAAAGAGGATTTGCCTTGTGAAGGTCATCGACATACATATAGAAGTCGAAGGAGTTCAAATCAACTTTGATAGATTTTCAAGGATAGATTTGAATCTAACACCACTAGATTCGTATCAATTGGTATCAGAGCATAGGTTGTGATCTTCAATCGGTAAATCTATCCTTGTATTCATCATTCATCAAGTTTTTCATCCATCACATCCATCTAAGTTCATATCGCAAGTTTCAAGTTTTAAAATTCAAAAAATCAGAAACTTTGAATATTTATTGGGGATTCAATATAACTCCGTTTGCTTTGAAATTTCAGATTTGGAGTCCTCATACCTTGTAGCTCAATCGAAAAATATCAGAAAAATAAAAAAAAATCGACTAGAAACTTGTGGTTTTTGTTCTGGGTTCGTTTGAGGTCGGAAAGCTTTGAAATTTGAGATTTAGAGTTCTTTTAGTGTGATCTTTCTGGGGAAAATATTGAAAAAAATAAAAAAAAATTGTGTTGTTATCGAAATTTTTCAGAATTAGGGTTCTTCCCTAGGGTATTTGGGGATTAGGGTTTTGTTTTGTGCAATTGATTCAACCGGTTGCAATTAACCCTAATTGATTGTTTGTTTGAGGTTCTTGGGTTGCTTTTGCTGTGATTGAAGGTTTAAATTGAAGAATTTCAGGCCCTATTAGATACAAGTGGTACGAAATTGGAGATTAATGGTACTAGGGTTTTTGAATTGTTGAATTGCAATTTGGTGTTTTGATTGTGTTTTGCAGCATCCTTGGAGCAAGATTCGAAAGCTGCAAATTGGTTTGATTGGATTTTAGATTACTTATTCTTTTGATTCACTTAAGTTTTATAATTATTTGTTCTTCAAGTAGGTCACGCGAAGAAAGAAGTACTCTTACAAGTTGCTCTTATTAGACCTATTGAAGCTAGTAAAAGGCCTATTCTTGTGAGATCATTAAGAGAGTAGAGGACCGCCAATCCATAGATTGAGTGCAAACACGAGAGCATAACAAGGTATACACACACACTTGTGAGGAAGTTTTATTACTAACTCTTCTTTTTGTGTAGGTACAATAGGAGATAAAGCAGAAGAAGGAAATCAAGCTGATTTGGCTACCATGTTGCAAGCCTTAATGCAACGTATGGATGCCCTAACCAATGATGTTGAACAAATTAAAGATTGCCAAAATCGACAAGCTCAACCTCCCCAACAAAGAGCCAATGCCGTACAAAACAATGATCAAGGAGAACAACAAGTTCACAGGCAAGTTGCTAGAATTAATCCAATGGAGAGATTGAGGCAACAAGAACTTGAAGGTCAAGCTTACAATGAGAACTTGCGACCTAGGAGAGGGGTTGAAAGAGATGAGCCTAAAGACAACATCAAGTACAAGATTCCTAAATTCAATGGGAGAGGGACTCCTGCGGATTACTTAGAATGGGAATCAAAATTGGACATGTACTTTGACTATCACCCCTTTGCCAAACCTAAGAAGGTACAAATTGCTATCCTTGAGTTTGTGGAGAATGTCTTGAATTGGTGGAATCAATTGGTACGATCAAGGAGAAGTAATTTGGAGTGGCCTATTGATACTTAGGTGGAATTGAAGAGTGTCATGAGAAAGAGATTTGTGCCAAGGTTTTACATCAATTCTCTTTACCAAAGTTTGCAATATTTGAGGCAAGCATCAAAGAGTGTTGATGAATATTACTCGGAGATGATGTTGTTGATGTCTAGGGCTGAAATTGAAGAAGCTCCACAAGCCACCATGGCTAGGTTTCTTGCGAGCTTGAATAGAGATATTCATGACATAGTGGAGATGCAACAACATTATGATGTTGAAGAATTGTTACAACATGCCTTGAAGGCCGAGGGTCAAGTCAAGAGGAATGGCGCTAAGAAGGGTTTTACATCATCATCTAGCTCATGGAAAACTCCTATAAAAAAAGATGACAAAACTCCCAACCAAGGAGAAAGAGGTGGCGCAACAAAAGTTTTTAAGTCCTAAATCCGATTCAAAATCTTCATCTAGTTCTTCTAAAACTCACATTAAGTGTTTTAAGTGTCAAGGATATGGTCATTATGCTAAGGTATGTGTCAACAAGAAGGTAATGTACTTTAAATTTTAATGATCATGGTGAAATTGTGAGTGAAGATGAGGAATTCAACTTAGGTTCAAGTGGCGATGGAGATGATGAAGGGGATGATGATATTGCGCATGATGAGGATGATGATGATGATGAGACTTCCCCACTTTTGAGTTTAGTTGCAAGGAGAACTTTGAGTGCATATGTTAAAGGTGATGTGCAAAATCAAAGGGAGAATTTGTTCCATACAAGGATGCACGCGTGTGGAAAGCCTAGTAGTGTGATAATTGATGGAGGAAGTTGCACAAATATAGCTAGTGTGTATTTAGTGAAGGAGTTGTAATTGCCCACTACTAAACACCATAACCATATAGTTTAGGATGATTCAATGATAAAGAGGAGATTAGGGTTAACAAGCAAGTTTTAGTTTCTCTTTCTTTAGGCAGGTACAAGGAGGACGTGTTGTGTAATGTTTTGCCAATGCAACAATGCCATGTACTACTTGGTCGACCATGGCAATTTGACAACAAGTTGCATCATGATGGTGAGTCCAATAAGTACTCCTTTATGTGTGGTAAGCATTCCATTATTTTAGTTCCTTTATCACCTCAAGAAGCTTTAAAAGATCAATTAAAAGTGAGGGATGACTTTGCTAGAATGGAATCTGAATTTAGGGCTAAAGAAAAGACAAAGCATGATAGTTCTAGTGTGAATTACGTTGAAAACAAATATGATTTGAAAGTTAGCTCTAAGAAAGTTGTTAAAGAGTGTATGTTAGCTACTAAGAGTGAGATTAAGAATGCTTTGAATGATAATTCTGTTTTGATCTTGCTTTTGCTTAAAAATACACTTGTGACTACTAACAACTTGGATGGAGAACTTCCAAGCAACATTGTTTCTCTTTTGAGTGATTATGCAGATGTGTTTTCTGAGGAAATTCCTAGTGGTTTACGTCCACTTAGAGGGATTGAACATCAAATTGACTTCATCCCTGGGGCGCACAAATTCCAAATAAGCCAGCTTATAGGACAAATCCTGATAAACAAAGGAGCTGGAGAAACAAGTTGGTGAGTTGTTTCAAAAGGGTTATGTGCGCGAAAGCCTTTCTCCATGTGCAGTTCCTGTTTTGCTTGTTCCTTGTGCTTGATGGAACTTGGAGAATTTGTGTTGATTGTAGAGCAATAAACAACATAACAGTTAAGTATCGTCACCCTAGTCCTAGATTAGATGATATGCTTGATGAATTGCATGGTGCTTGTTTATTTTCTAAGATTGATCTTAAGAGTGGGTACCATCAAATTCGCATGAAAGAGGGTGATGAATGGAAAACTGCCTTTAGAACTAAGTTAGGATTATATGAATGGTTAGTTATGCCTTTTGGATTGACTAATGCACCTAGTACTTTCATGAGGCTAATGAATCATGTTTTGAGAGCTTTTATTGGCAAGTTTGTTGTTGTTTATTTTGATGATATACTTGTGTATAGCCGCAACTTAGAGGATCATATTGAGCATTTGCGTTGTGTGTTAGATGTGCTTAAGGTTGAAAAGTTGTATGCTAACCTTAATAAGTGCACCTTTTGCACAAACAAGCTTGTTTTCCTTGGTTTTGTGGTCTCTGCGCAGTGTATAGAAATAGATGAAGAAAAGATCAAAGCCATCAAAGATTGGCCAACTCCCACCAACGTTGGTCAAGTGAGATCTTTCCATGGCTTAGCTGGGTTCTATAGGAGTTTTGTTAAGGACTTTAGCACCTTGGTAGCACCTATAACAAGTGTGATGAAGAAAAATGCACCATTCAAGTGGGGTAGAGAACAACAAGAAGCATTTGAGACTTTGAAGGAAAAACTTACTAATGCTCCTTTGCTTGGTTTACCTAACTTTAACAATACTTTTGAGATTGAATGTGATGCATCAGGAGTAGGAATTGGAACCGTTCTAATGCAAGGTGGAAGGCCCGTGGCATACTTTAGTGAGAAATTTAATGGGGTCGCATTGAACTATCCAACCTATGACAAGGAGTTGTATGCTCTTGTGAGAGCATTACAAACATGGCAACAATATCTTTGGCCTAAAGAGTTTGTGATTCACACCGATCATGAAAGCTTGAAGTACTTGAAAGGCCAACAAAAGTTGAATAAGAGACATGCTAAGTGGATTGAGTTCATTGAGTCTTTTCCTTATGTGGTGCGCTACAAACAAGGTAAGGAGAATGTTGTAGTCGATGCATTATCAAGGAGGTATGTGTTACTTTCCATGCTTGGTTCTAAGTTTCTTGGATTTGAGTTTATTAAGGAATTGTATGCTAGTGATGCTTGCTTTGGTGAAATGTTTAAAGCATGTGAAAATTCTGGATTTGGAAAGTATTATAAGCATGATGGATTTTTGTTTAAAGAATCTAGATTATGTATATCTACTTGTTCTTTGCATTTTGTGCTTGTGAGGGAATCACATGAAGGGGGTCTAATGGGTCACTTTGGTGTTGAAAGAACATATGAGATATTGCATGAACACTTCTTTTGGCCTAAAATGCGATATGATGTAGGAAAGCATGTATCTAGTTGCATTGTTTGTTTGCAAGCTAAATCTACATCTAAACCGCATGGATTGTGTACTCCTTTGCCTATTGGGTTAGGATTAATGGGTCACTTTGGTGTTGAAAGAACATATGAGATATTGCATGAACACTTCTTTTTGCCTAAGATGCGATATGATGTAGGAAAGCATGTATCTAATTGCATTGTTTGTTTGCAAGATAAATCTACATCTAAACCTCATGAATTGTATACTCCTTTGCCTATCCCTCATGAACCATGGACACACATTAGCATGGATTTTGTGTTAGGATTACCTCGTTCTAGGAGAGGTAAAGATTCTGTTTTTGTGGTTGTTGATAGGTTTTCTAAGATGGCACATTTTATTGCATGTACTAAAACGGATAATGCCATTAATGTAGCTAATTTGTTCTTTAAGGAGATTGTAAGACTACATGGAATGCCTAGAACAATTGTTTCTAATAGAGATGCTAAGTTCTTAAGTCACTTTTGGAGAACTTTGTGGGCTAAGTTAGGTACTAAGTTGTTATTTTCAACTACTTGTCATCCTCAAACCGATGGACACACTGAAGTAGTTAATAGGACTTTGTCGACCTTGCTTAGGGCTTTGATTAAAAAGAACTTAAGAACTTGGGAGGATTGTTTGCCTCATGTTGAATTTGCATACAATAGAAGCATACATCGTACTACTAGATTTTCACCTTTTGAGATTGTGTATGGCTTTAATCCTTTAACCCCATTGGATTTGTTGAGTTTACCTTTGAGTGTGCAAGTTGACATGGATGGACAAAGGAAGGCCGATTATGTTAGGGATCTTCATGCAAGGGTTCGAGCTCAAATTGAGAAGAAAACACAACACTACATGAAGAATGCTAACAAGGGGCGCAAAGAGATCATCTTTGAACCTGGGGATTGGGTTTGGTTGCATCTAAGGAAGGAAAGGTTCCCTGAAAAGAGAAAGTCTAAGCTTTTACCCCGCGGAGATGGTCCATTCCAAGTCTTGGAGAGGATCAACAACAATGCCTACAAGCTAGATCTTCCTAGTGAATATGCCAATGTAAGTGCTATGTTTAATGTTTCAGACTTATCTTTGTTTGATAGTGATGCAGATTTGAGGACAAATCCTTTTCAAGGGAGAGGGGATGATGCGCCAAGGGCTTATCATGGTCTTGAAGAGCACAATGGAGATCATGGAGAGGATTAGCATGGGCTGCAAGGAAGCAAGGACAAGCTTGAAGAGAATGGAGGATGCGCACAACTTGTTCCAAGCTCCAAGGAGTTGCCTAAGATGCCATTTGGTATATTGAAGATTCCTTTAGGTCCGATGACTAGAGCAAGAGCTAAGAAGTTCAAAGATGCATTAACAAGCCTTGTTCGAATTCATCTTGAAGACTTGAAGTCCATTGAAGATCAATTGAAGAGCTTTGATGATGATAAAGGCAAGAATATTCCCATCGATTCCAAGCTTGTCACCTTACTTAAAATCGATGGATGACTTAGGTTGCATTGTGTAATTCGGCCATATTGGGCTTTAATTCTATCTTAGATTAGCTATTTAATTAGTTTAGATGACATTGGATTGGGCCTTGTTTGACTAAGTCCAATCCTTGTTTAATTATTCTTTGTTATTTACTTTGCCTAGTAGGACAAGGATTAGGCTCTTTCCTTGTTATTTCCTTTATGTATTGTTGCCCTTATGGCTTTAGGATTAGAGGAAGGGCGTTGACCTTATGCCTATATAAAGGGACCAACCCCCTTTTGTAAACACAAGTTAAGTTTATCAAATAAAGTTGAGGTTTATTCACCCAATTGATTATCTTAGCTTCATTGTTTTAGTTTGAGCATACTTAGGGTTCTTCAATCTTGTAGAGTCCTAGCAAACAATTAGGTAGTGGTTACTTGGTTGTTTGTGAATCTTGTGATCTTAAGTTAACAATTGCAGGTCTAATTGAAGACTTAAGGCCGACGAACGAAGAGGATTTGCCTTCTGAAGGTCATCGACATACATATCTAGGAGTTGAAGGAGTTCAAGTCAACTTTGATATATTTTCAAGGATAGATTTGAATCTAACACCACTAGATTCGTATCATTAAGTGGGCCAGATCAAATAACACATCAAACAAGAACAAAAAATCATCAATTTGCATGAAAAACATTTGTAGACACCGAAATTTGGGTCTAATTAAATTTGGGGCACGCCCATTATTTTTAGTCCAAATTTAAGCTTATGTTGTAATTTCTTTTATGGGTTTATGTAAGTGGGCTTATTTCTCTTCATGTAAATTGAGTCCAAACCCAAAAAGGGATGACTCAATAGGGTAGTATAAAAGGCTAAAGAAACCTAGGGTTTAGGGGGAAGGATTGGTTTCTAGGTTAAAAAAAGGGAGAGCCGAAAATTTTCTGTAAAAAAAAGAGCCTTTGGCAAGATGGCTGATTCAAATCGCCCCCTTGTAATCCGCCTTAAAATTTACGCCGTTGGATTAGGCGAGAATACATACCAGCCATTGATTGTGATGAAAAGTGACCCATTGACCAATCCGGTTAGATGTAAATCTGGAGAGAGAAGGTGTAAATGTGGAGAAAGAAAAATTGTCAAATCAAATGGGGAAATGTGCGGTTTGTAAAAGCCATCCGCTAGAAGACAAAATTATGAATGGCAACTGTAGTTTGATTTGAACTGGTCCCACAATAGTTTTCACTTCTTTAATTCTTTGTCACACCCTCTTCTCCTCACGCGCTCTTCTCCTCTTTAATTCTTTGTCATCGCTTCAAGCGCCGAGTTTCAGATTTCTTTCTTCCCGTTCCTCGGTCAAAGTTTCCAACTTAGCTAACCCTTCGTTCCTTCTCCTTCAATTGGATCTTGAATGACAAGAAGTGCGAACAAATATTCTACTATGAATTTTAGTAATTCCATGCCTTTCGGCTCCAACATCTCTCTGTGGGATCGGGGTTTTAAACAATGGGGACAGAAGTAGCTGAAATAGAGTTGCCTTGTTAAGAGGATCACTTCTCGTGCGGGATCCAGATCGATGTTTTCACCGTTCCAAAGTTTCTACATGGTTTGCAGAACATTTTAAAAAAACCATTATCAGATCTAAACAAAAGGGACTATAGAAAACTAGATCCGGTCTCAATGAACATAATTCTCAATTCAAATATGGTGGAGATAAAATTCCGGTGACGAAATTAAAGCAGCGATGGTTCATGGCTCACTGGAAAATTGGAAACGATGAACAGAAAAAGTGAGATTTTGTTTCTGTGCAAGGAAGATGAAGGTGGGGTTAAAAGCCTTTTAACGCATTGTTTAATTTGCATAGTTGGGCCTAGATCCTTCTCTTGTTATTTTTTATAGATGGGCCTAGACCTTTGGACTTACTTGCAATAGTATTTATTTTTTTTAAAGAAAAAAACGCTAGCAATAAATTAAAAATAGAGAATTAGTAGACCTGACAATTCGTGTTTCGTGTCGTGTTTCGTATCGTATAAACGTGTATAATTTAGGAGTGTATGGCCAAACACGAACACGACATGAGTAAATAATCGTGTCACGGTATCAAAAACATTTACGAGAACTGTTTATTAGTCGTGTACACGACACGACACGACTAAACACGATTTTTTAGTCGTGTAACCAAAACACGACACGAATCAACGAACACGATTTAAACGTTTTAATAGTTAACACGAATAACATCCAAATTCAACATCTAAATTTAAAACATTCAAACTTAACATCCAAATTCAATAACATCACCAGTAGAACATAGTTGATAAAAACATCCAAATTCAGTAACAAAACATCCAAATTCAAATTGACTGAGTTGACTCATTGAGCTTGGTAGCAGCTTGCACCACATCTTAGTTACTCACCTTCACTCAATTGCTACAATAATCAACACCAACAGAATAAAATCAACACCAAGAATAAAACCAAGAATAAAATTTGAATTAGGGATTGAAATTGAAAGCAAAGTCAAGAGGAAGAGGAACATTATCAGTTTGATTAAGCTCTAAAATTGAATCTGAGAAAATCCCAACTAATAATTTTATACCTTGAAGAAGACATTATTAATTAACTTCACTTGTGTGCAACAATAAACCCTTCCAAATATAGCATGTAATATTATATATATATATATATATATCACATACTACTATGCTGATATTTAATTAGCTTTGTATATAACAAAATATAGTGTATAAAGGCAATATGCTACATAAGTGCATTAGCAAGTTAACTCCAACAGTTTCTAAATAACCTCTAACCAAAAACAAAATAATAATGCAAGGTAATTAGAGAATAGAGATTGAGAGTTGTAGCACCATTGAGATATTACAAAGATAGAACTAACTCACTCTTGTGCAAAGATTCCCCTTGCCTAAGCTATTCTTTTAGCGTGGGAAAAAATTTGTCCGCCACCTACCTGACCTCGACCTTCCTGTCACCAGGCCCTAGTAAAGGGAAAAATAAGAAAAATTAATAAACATCCTTTGCAATATATAAGAGCACAAGTATACTGTATATTATAGAAATAAAGAGAAAATTAGTTATAACATGACATGGAGAAAAGCAAATTCCAATATCAATCTAATACATCATATGGAAACCAAGATCAGAATGAGAATTCTCCATGGCCACCATTGTGCAAGGAAGGATCGAGGATGGAAATTATAGCAGAGGAAGGAAAAAGGCCCATGAATATGTAGGGAGAGGGCTTAAAATCATTTCCTTTTTGGACTAGGACTTAGTACTTTTGTTGTTCAATGTATATTGTATATAGGATTTCTGATTTCCATGTATAAATAGGAGACGAGTAGACATTATTTTGAGATTCATATAAGAAAGACATTATAAGAACAGAGTCATACGAGCTTTCAGCTTTCATTCATAACTTTCAAGCACAAAAGATTAATAGAACCATACAGTTAAAGAAATAATATCTGGAATGAATTAATCATACAATAACATAATAATTATCCAAGACAATTGTTAACGTCTACAACTACAAATCAAACATAAAAGATTCAGCTTTATTAATTTTGTAAAATATTATATTAAAGGGAAGAGAGACCAGATCGAAGATGATAAATCGATTTCAAAATAAACACATACCTTTTAAGAACAGATCGAAGGGATTCAAGGGTTTGAAAAGGAGGAAATGAGTTTGGGGATTTACGATTGAAATTGAAAATTGGAATTTAGGGTTTGAAAAGGGGGAAAACGAAAAGAAGAGAAGAAGAAGAAGAGAGAGAGGAGGCGGAATAGAAAAATAAAGGTTGAGTTGAGTTGATAGTTAGGGTTAGCCGGTTAGGTATATATACTAGTTTAGAATTTCCAAAAATATCCCTAAAATATTTATAAAATTACAGAATATAAGTGATTTCCCTATAATTTTTCAAAAGGTTAAAATGGTATTTTACTTTAAACAAACTAATCGTGTTATCGTTTTAGCAGTTAACGTGTTGACACGGATAACACGACTAACTAAACGTGTTATCCGTGTCAGACGTCGTTTTAGCCGTGTTTTATACGATTATGACACGAAACACGTTTTCCCTTAATCGTGCTGACACGATTAAACACGAAACACGTTAGGCCAAACACAAACACGGTTAAACCCGTATCGTTCCATGTCGTACAAACGTGTCGTGTTAGAAATTGCCAGGTTTAAGAATTAGTATACATTCAATTAAAAGTGTTTGTGGAAGAAAGGAAAGGAAATGTTCGGTTACAAATGAAAAAAATTGTTTGTACTAACCACTTTATTAAAAGCAAGCCACTGTAGCTAAATACCATTGGTCCTCTAGGGACTAGATTGAAATATTTAAAATTTAATTAATTAAAACATGAGACAGGTGTCAATAGAGGTGTCAAACGGGCAAGTTGGGCAGGTTCGGGTCCGGGTCAAATGGGTCAGGCAGTTTTTTTCGGGTCATTTGGGTTCGGGTTATTCGAGTTTTGGGTCTCGGGTCTCGGGTTGGGCGGGTTCGGGTTTTGGCCTCGGGTCAATCGGGTTTTAGGTCAGCATTGAATTTTTTAATTTTCAATACTGAACTTTTTTAAATATATTTATTATTCGATTTATTTTATAATAAGTAGAAACATTAGACAATCTATTATCAACAAAGTTTAGCAGATTGCATGTGGGAGATTAAAGGATAGAATACTTGATATGTGCCTCCTTAGATATTAATTTTGAATATAAAATACATAATTGGTTATCAGGTGAGGTAGGTTTTGAATATTAAATACATTAATTCTCAGGTGGGGTATGTGTCAACATTTTAAACTGTTTGTGGAGTATAAAAAGTAAAAACACTATTGTTAGTGTATTATTATAAATAAAATATTAGTTTTGTAGTAATATCTAAATTTATATTTTTTTATTACTTCAATTATTATTATGATTTAATTAATAATATAACTATCCATGAACAATGAAAATAGAATTACAACCTTTACCAGCTAGATTATTAGCATGGTCGTAGTACCCAATAAATAAAATCACCAAGAAATTACAAAGTAAGTAATACTATTTATTCATTATTTTAAAAAATAAATTACTAATTATAAATTTATCATAAATTATTCATATAACTGATTTAATTTTAGTGGGTGTTCATATAATTATTGGAATTTTAGCAAATTTAATCATGATTTATAATAGGTAAAAGTATAACAATAATATAAATTGTATTGAATAAATGATGATTTAGAATAAGTAAAATTATAAATTTTATTGAATAAAAGATATTTAGTTTATAACATTCTCTGGTCATTCTGGTTAACTTCTCGGGTTATTCGAGTTTCGGGTCATACGGGTCTCGGGTCAATCGGGTTACGGGTCATTCGTGTTTCGGGTCATCTGGGTTACGGGTCATTCGGGTGTCGGGTCATCTGGGTTGCGGGTCATTCGGGTCTCGGGTCAGGCGGGTTCAGATCGTTTACTTTTTCTAGTCAAATCAGGTTGGGCGGGTTCTCGGATTCGGATCAGCTTTTGACAGCTCTACGTGTCAACTCCACAACCCGCTTTTGGAGCAAAAATTTACACCGCCGGTGTATCAAATAATTACCAAAGTTTTTTTTTATTTTTTTACACAATTTTCCTAATGACATTTGTATCCTTTTTAGATTTCCTAATTTATATTTTAATTAACATTTACATTTACATTTTAAACCATTACGAAAAAATTGTATTATTAGAAAGACTTGATTGAGACCTTCCAAAACAAGACCAATACTGAATATGTTTTTTCAAATTTTTTTAATAATTAATTTTAAGACTTTGGGGTTAAACCCAAAATTTTGATAGTCAAACCCCAAAAGCTTATTGTCAAATCCCAAAATTTTATAATCAAACTCAAAGTTTGATAGTCAAACCCCAAAGTTTGATAGTCAAACCCCAAATTTTGATTGTCAAACCCCAAAGTTTGATAGTCAAAGCCCAAATTTTGATAGTCAAACCCCAAAATTTTATAGTCAAACTCCAAAATTTTATAGTTAAACCCCAAAGTTTGATAGTCAAATCCCGAATTTTGATAATTCAATCCCAAAATTTAGTAGTCAACACGTTTAACCTTACCCTAATCAAAACACCCACCTCAATTTTACCACAAAACCATATTTGAGGCAAATTATATAATATATATCAACACAAGCGACGTTGATAATGCGTGAGTGAAATTTGGCTGAACAATGTATACTTATATATACCGAAATACATGTGTACATATACATATATACATTATATATATGCATAACCATAACTAATGGTATATAAATTACAAATTAATAGTATACTATCTAAGTATACATATACATATATATATATATATATATACATATACATACATATATATATTTATAATATACATATATGTACACCTTTATTTTGAACAAAAAAATATTTATATACATACATACATACATATATATATATATATATTACATAATATATATGTATATATATAATATTTACACATACATATGTACATATATTATGTAAAAATGTACATGTATACATATATACATATAATTAAATTAATTAAAAATATATTATAAGATGGATTGACATGTCATCAAATGCATGATAATTAAATTAATTAAAAATATATGTCTTTGCAAAAAAAAAATTATTTTCTTAAAAAAAGACTATTATTCTCTTTTACTTAATTGAAATGGGCCCGCCACTTTCTTTTACTTAATTTGTAAAGTGTAAAGTGAAACCCATACAAGGAAGCCCGGACAAACCCACCATTTAAGTTTGGCCTATTTTGACTAAAACCTCATAGATTTTAGCCAAATTTAGAGCATTTTAAAGATTTTGGACTAATTTGATAAATTTTGTAAAGATTTAAGCCTGATTTGAGTATTTATCCTCTTAACTTATTTTTCTCTATCATCACTTTACCTAACTCATTTTCAATATTTTTTTCTACTCTAAATATATTACAAAAAATATTCAATATACATTTCATTTTAAAGATCTCAATGAGATCTTTCCAATGGTGTTTTTTTCATAATTTAAATATCAATATTTAAGTACAAAGATGAGAAAAAAGAAGCAAAATGTAAGCCTTGCAACTTAAAAAAAATCTCAAATATGTTTCCAACGTTTGCAGCTTTTATTCATTCCCCGATGTACCATTTTTCATTTTCTTTTTTCTGAAAAATTAGTATTTCAACATTTACGCTTTGACTGAAACTATTACAAACGGTTACCCATATTTACGTTTTGACCCAAAATTTCTGTATTTAAGATGGACGGATGGGAGTGCAAAGGACGATGGCTGATTCAAACCGCCCCCTTGTAATACGTCCTAAATTTAGGATCGTTGGATTAGGCGGGAATATATATCAGGCATTGATTGTGATGAAAAGTGACCCATTGACCAATCCGGTTAGATGTAAATCTGGAAAGAGAAGGGGTAAATGTAGAGAGAGAAAAATGGTCAAATCAATTGGGAACCGTGATAGTTGTAAAAGCTGAACAAATAACGACAAAATTACAAACCATACAAATTCTTTTAAAATATAATTTTAAATAAACTTTTGGTTACTTGGCAAAAATAATCTGGATTTAATCATTTTAAATATAAGAAAAAAACAATCCAAATTGATTCTCTCCCTAGGCAAAACAAATCAATTAATCAAATGTCTCCTTTTTTCCAGATTTTCTAAGAACTCCTAAAAACACTATGAACTTCAAAGCCTAAACCAACTCAAGATCAACTAAAAATTAAAAAATAAAAATAAGCCTAAAAATCGAAAGTTTCTTCATCTAACTTTCTTAGGAGATTTGGTGGTTTTTTATGGAGATTTGGGTTTCTTAGCAGTGCAAGGTTTTTTCACTCTTCTTGTACAAAAGAATAAGGTAATGTTTGGCAAGGTGCTACCGTGAGCAACGGTGACGCCGACGAGAAGATTTCCCAGTTCTTCATTGTTCCTTGCTACAAATAAAAAATTATCCAATTCTAAATTATCAAAGATTAAAATTTTATTTAGTGTAAACAATCACTATCTAGTAAAAAAAAATAGAAGAAAGAGAAATTTGAGTAAAGATCTCTGCTTAAAAATGCAAAAAAAAAAAAACTCAAGTGGTGGTTCTAATTTAAGCTTTGTAAGTAAAGTATCTTGGAAGGAGAGAGTGAGAAAAATGGAAGAGTAAAAGGTTTTATTAATAGTCTCAATCTTCCAAGATGATGGAATAAAATTTGTTGATAATGGATTCATTCTTTAGTGGGTTGGTGGTGATTTTTATTCTGGAGTTTATATTGAAGTTTCATGTTCTTATGCTCATTTTGTTCTTCATTAAAAGATGCGTTCATTTTATTCTTCATTAAAAGATGCTTTGATCTTTTGAAACGAAGTGAAAGTGTCACGCCCCGACCCGAAAGTCGAGCACGGACAACCGCCTTGTCACCTCGAAACACGTGCCGGCCGGTCACGCACTCCGAAGCAACACGAAGCGTCAATATCAGATTAAAAACAATAAAAATGAGAACATATAATAAATTTGAAATACCCGAGTTTATAAATCAGAGTAAAAGCGGAATCGTCAAAAAACCGAGATAAAAAGTATTTTAAATCGAAAACCAAATCAAATCCAAATAGTGAGTTAGTAAACAAGAAACACGATACGAGGAATGATAATAAACAGAGACAATGCCAGTGGGACTCGTCATGTAGTGAGAAGTACCTCTAAGAGCAGTGAATACATCCTATGCCACCGACTCGACCGCCAGAGGGAACGCAGAGTCCTAACTACCCTGAAAATACAACAAGAATTTGAAGGGGTGAGTACACGAATGTACCCAGTGAGTGAGCCACCCTCAAAAGAAGAACCAGCAGAGGGTGAGGTGCACTCACAACCAAAACAGTTAATAAAACCAATTTATAACAAAACCAATCAGTACTAAC
>AWWV01009284.1:0-22944 GCA_001974805.1 Corchorus capsularis | reverse complement strand
GGCTTCCGTCTGGGAAGGGCGCTTTGGGAAATAGCAAGTAAAAATGAATGGCTTCCGTCTGGGAAGGGCGCTTTGGGAAATATTAAGTAAAGATGAATGGCTTCCGTCTGGGAAGGGCGCTTGGGAAATAGTAAGTAAAGATGAATGGCTTCCGTCTGGGAAGGACGTTTTAGGAAATAGCTAGCAAAAATAAATGGCTTCCGTCTGGGAAGGGCGTTTTGGGAAATAGCAAGTAAAGATGAATACCTTCTGTTTTCGAATTTTTTTGAATTTTCATTTACCTAGGAACAAACCCTTATATTTTTTGTTTTGAGTTTTAATTTCTCACTTTTTATTTTATGCTTCATTACTTAAAGTTCGATTAACGGACGAAAAAGCGTGCAATTCATGATCTGGTCTTTTTTAACTGATTGGTAAATGAGTCGTTTACTCGAATAATTTCGGAGGACCCTTCCCACGCATTATGGGGATATCCGCGAAAGTATCTGATCTCGAAGCGGACCTTGGGAGGTCGTGCCCGAGCACAATTACCCAAGATCCACCCGTCATAGTTAAAAACGGTATTTACCAATCTTAATAATTTTTATGGCGTGTATGATGACATAAATATATGCAAATGATTTCCTAAAAAATTAAACTTAATCTTCTAAGAGACTAAAGTTTATTAAATTATTCAAAGTTAAACTAAATTCCTAAATTAATTTAAACCTAGCATTTTTTTACTTTTATTTATTTATTGCAAAGTAGATTAAATCTTAAGGTTAAGCCTTTAATTGGAACAAATAAAAAAGTTAAGGACCAAATTAAGCTAAATCCGGGGACCAGATTGAACACGCTGACAAGTTTCGATCTTTATGTGAACGAAATAGAAAATTATGGTGCCTATTTACGCTAAATTACTACTTCAGGGATCTGATTGAACGGAAATCAAGGACTACATTGCATGATCTAACCAAATGAATAACCTACAGAACTAAAAAGTATTAACATAACACAAAAGCATAATAAAAATTGATTTAATTCCGAAAAGGGTAAAGGAAATAACAAATAAGTCTAACTATAAAAATGGTTCATCTTTTCTTATTTTTCAGAAACTAAACTTACCTCAAAACCCTAGTTTCCCCGCACCGCCGTTGCTGCCACCGCCCGGAAATCGCAGCGCCGTGCCGGAGGACTCGCCGTCGTCGGATGAAGCTGAAAACGAGCGGATCGTCTCGCCTCAACGCTCTCCTTCCAGATCCAGGGTCACTCCCATGAAAGAATGCTTCTAACCCGTCGAAACTAACCCAAACCGAACCGAAATCCACTTTCCGATCCAGCTAACTTTACCGTCGGATGGCTTTGGTTTCAAACTATGTGAGTCTACTCCATCTCGACTATGTATCCACCGAATGGTTTGGTGATCTAAACCTCCTATTCCCCTGAGTTAAAATCGTGGGTTCAAATGTGGGGAGGATGACTGAAAATGGAAGGAGAAGGAAAATTTGAACGCGGAAACAAGGGTGAATGATAGGAAAGTGCTATGGTAAGAGACCCTCTCCTTTCATTTTCTTCTTTTTTTTTGTGTTTTTTTTTTCTGTTTTTTGGTTGCTAAGAACACTATGAACTACCCAAAATTATGAACCCTAATTTTCCAACATCAAACTGACTTTGTTCGAGAAACCTCTCCCTCTCTGAACTCCCCCCCTCTAAAAAATCCTTTTTTGAATCACTGTAGGAGTATATTTATTTCCGATCCCCTACAACTAATCCTCACCGTCCCCTGTTTTTCTTCCCTATCTAACGCTCAATAGCCTTTTGTCTTCAAAACCCGAAATTCCCTTCCTCCCCTTGCAAGCTCTTTAAAATGCCAGCTTTGTCTCCTCTGTAATTCCCACTTGTAGTGAAACAACTGCCCTTGATTTGTCTTTGTTGTATTCAGTTTGAACTGGTACAATTGTTGGTATTGCAGTGTACAGAGGGTATTCACGCAGTGTGGTGGTGCCTGCTTACTTTGTTTTGCTTGCCCTTTTTATTTTTTTTTAACCTTGTCTTTTTCTTGACTCACGTGGCTTGATGAGGCATGTACTGGGCTTTTATTTGAGTCTGCAGCTGAGGTGGCACATTTAGATGACTCCCCTCGTTTTGTCTTTTTCATTTTGTTTGCTGTGTCACCTTATTAATTCAAGTGTATTTTTTCGACCTCTGCAGGAAGGCTTCGCTTACATGGCATTTGGGGCCCATTGGAACCAATCGGATGTTGCCTACCTGGTGAGGTCTTTCTCTTTAGCTTTATTTGTTTTGTTATGTGATTTGCTTCCTTTTTGTTGCATGGTGTTTTTATTTTATGGAATGAAATGGACTATTGTGTATGCACATGAGTGTCTGACGTGAAACCTACGCTAAACATTCATGCAAACTATCTAAGTGAAGATGATCAAACTTAAGGCTGCTTATGTTGTGATCTGATACTTTGAGAAATGCTTGCTAAGTGAAGGTAACCTAGGATTTACAATTTCTTTTGGAGTTGTAAATGCTAATGCTTATAATATGCTTGCTACAATAGATGCAATGTTCTAAAAAGGAAAATGAAGTGGCTTAACTACATGCCCTGTTTTTGGTTTTTTCTTTGCGTGCAAAGTGCTGCTGAATGCTTGTGAACATGCTGTCAGTTTAATGGGGTCGTGGTTTGGTAAGGGATGCATGTGAACAGCTGTATGCTAAGCATGTAACATATCTAAGTTAGAATGAAACAACTTGAAGCTACTGATGTTGTGATTATGGGGACTGCCATGTGTATTGAGAATGCTGGAATGGTGATTATAAGTGAATGCCAATGTGTGGGAGTGCAAAATGCTTTGTTTGTTGATATTTTGGAATGCGAATGAGCCTAAATACATATATACATGCTCTGTTTTTTTGGATTTGCATTTTTTGAAATGCAATGACACTATGCTGACATGATCATTCTGCATGCTGATGCCAACTGTTTTGGGTGTTTTTATTCGCAAACGAACTGTTTTGAATGTATGAAATGCCATGAGTTGGAGGCAAATTGATGCAAATGCAATAGAGATTTATGAGTGGATGATCATGGCCTGTGTTATTTGAAGTGCAAGTGCATATGCTGCTGAATTGGAATGAAGCAAAAGGGTGTTCTGTTTTTATTAAGGGCCTTAAAAGTGAATGCTTATATCCCCCTTTTTTATTTTTTATGTCAACTGCTATTTCTAACGTATTTGCTCTTATTTCCCAATGGCTTCATCGGCATATTAAGGCTGAGACCAAATCTCACGTCTTGTGCTCAATATAGCCGATAGTAATTCTTTTTCCCCAAGCATGCATGCACTCTCTCAACTCACTTTGCGTGTACACTAACCAATAGTGTACATGCTTTTAAGTCTTGGGGAATATTTCTCGTGCTTCTTGTCTGTGTTCCCTCTTGCAGGTCATGAAATCTCTTGCGGCCATTGGAAAGCCTTTATGTTTGCAAATGAACAAGGAGGGGAACGAACCTCAAACTAGAGGCGAGGAAATCCCTTGAATGGGCAGAGGCTATGTAACAATGTTTTTATCTTTGTAATGCATCTGAGATGCAACAATTTTAATTCTTTATTTATTTATTCTTTGGAATTTGTAATGTCTATTTTCTACTTATGCTCATGCAAAATGCAAGTATGCCATGCAAAGGAAAGGATCACCAAATTTGTCATGATATGCAAAAATCGAAGCAATAGACGATGATCATGCAATTTATAAGAGATATATATATATATATATATATTACTTATGAACCTTCAATAAAAATATGCTCCATTAAAATGAAAGCAAATATAATGGCAAATACCTAAGAGAAAAGGATAAGAGAATGCTTCATTAAAAACTAAACCTTATTTACTAAAAGAGTTTATATGACTAAAGCGCAACACCCAAATTAGTACATGAAAGTAAGCCATGTAATATGTACAAATGCTAAAGGTGCATATAAAGACTTTCTAAATTTTTGAAATGCAAATTAGATGACTAGGAAAAGAATTAGCTTGTCTAAATTAAAAGTGAACTCAAAATGACTAAAATGCCCTCAGTGCAAAAATTACCAAAATGCCCCTGGGTGACCATGCAAGTTAAGGAGCAATCAAGGTTTTATTTGAAGGATACAGGCGAAATTAGGGTGTCTACAGCTGCCCCTCTTTGCGTGCTTTCTGATTAATGGGAAGTATACAAAAGAGTAGTTTGTATACTTTCTAAGAGTTGGGAAGTACGCAAAGACATAGACACCCGTTTATTCCTATGAAACTAAGAAAGAGACCGATCTGTTGTCGATTACTGACGCTGAAACTGCAAGTGACCAGTCCGTGGTCAACATTGGAAACTGAGAAAACCTGCCTGAGGTTCGGAATTGAAGAAGACCAGTCTGCGGTCGAATGGAAATCAAAAAGACCTGTCTGAGGTCTGGAATTGATGCTTGAAATGAGACCAGTCCATGGTCAATGGTTGATGTTCGAGAATCTTCTGAATATCCCTGCTTAAAGCTTCAAAGATATCAAGTAAAATGATATGATGCATGTATGCCAGATGATGTCAAATGATGTTAATGCACTCTCACTTTTGCTTTGTCTTATGAAGAATGCTCTATTTGTGATCCTAAGATAGTCATTGATCCTGTTCTCTTGCCTCCTGACTTATCCATTTGAATTTCCCTTAATCCTCTTGATCAAGTGAATATCTCAAACTTGTTTCGGACATTTGTTTTCCCTAACTCCTTAGCCCCGGTCGAACCTTTCCTTCCTCCTAAATTCTTCGTCCTACTGACCCTCGTTAAGTATGTATCAATCTTCTTTTGACAACTTTGCCCTCCCTTTGACAATTGTCCCATTACTGCCTTTGTCTTTTATTTGCCATTCTCGGTCGTTTGTCAAGTACCAACTGGTCTTATGCTTATTTAAATATGCAATTTTGTCTTATCATTTATTACTTGTAATGAAATGCAATGCAAGGAAGAAGTTCAGAAGTGAGAGGAACCTCGATACCCTTACTAAATACCAAAGTATATACAAGAATATATGGATAGATAACAAAGGTAGAAAACAAAGGAACATCTCAGCTATTAGGAGGAAATCTGGAAACAAGAAAATTTTAGAAAGATAACGCCTCGTAATGATGAATACTCCGACGACGAAATATTGATGATGCCAAGGGTTCTGGACTGACTCGCTGTACTGACGGTGTTGACTCGGTCTGGATTATGGCCCTACCCTTGACCTTGAGAGATTTTCCTGGAGTATATTGCCCACAGACTATGTCCTTCCATCTTCCACCTGAGCCGCCATTTGCGGGTTTTCAACTCAAGTTCCTCCTTTTCCAACCTTCACTCGAGCCACCCTTTTCGGGTTTTTGACTCAAGTGACCCCCAACGGATCCCAGCCGCCCTTTGCGGGTTTTCAACTTGGACCCCTCATTATATTTTTCCTCTCTTTTTCCAACCTCTTGCTTTTTAAGGTTAAGTTTTTTTTTTTTGAACTTCAGGCATAACACCTCTTTACCGCATCTGAATTGATGGGAGCGGGGAACACCTCTCCGTCCATTTCTTGTAAGATTAGTGCCCCTCCAGAGAAAGCCTTTTTAACCACATAAGGCCCATCCCAATTTGGCGTCCATTTGCCCCTCGGGTCACTTTGATCAGGGAGAATCCTCTTTAGTACCAAATCCCCTTCTTTGAACTCTCTTGGGCGAACTTTCTTGTTGTATGCCCTTTCCATCCTTTTCTGGTAAAGCTGACCGTGGCAAATTGCAGTGAGCCTCTTTTCATCAATTAGATTCAGCTGATCATACCTCTCCTGCACCCATTCATCTTCTTCTAACTTCACTTCTCTAAGAACTCTCAACGAGGGAATTTCCACTTCAATCGGTACTACCGCTTCCATCCCGTAGACCAAAGAGTATGGAGTCGCCCCAGTCGATGTTCTGACACAAGTTCGGTATGCATGGAGAGCAAATGGCAACTTGTCATGCCAGTCTCGATAAGTCACTGTCATCTTCTCAATGATCTTCTTGATGTTCTTATTAGCGGCTTCAACCGCACCATTCATCTTAGGTCGGTATGTAGTTGAGTTGCTATGAATGATCTTGAACTGTTTGCACGTCTCTTCTATTACTCCCCGATTCAAGTTGGAAGCATTGTCAGTCATGATTCTTTCTAGCAGTCCATACCTACAAATGATCTCCCTCTTACTAAATCGAGTAACCACAGCCTGAGTGACACTTGAGTAAGAAGCGGCCTCGACCCACTTAGTGAAATAGTCAATGGCTACCAAGATGAATTGGTGGCCATTTGAAGCTTTAGGGTGAATGGCTCCGGTAACATCTATGCCCCACATGGAAAAAGGTCAGGGAGAAGTCATGACATGTAAAGGATTTGGAGGAACATGTATGTGATCCCCGTATATCTGACATTCGTGGCACTTTCTCACATAATTGATACAATCTGTTTCCAAGGTCAACCAGAAGTATCCTGCTCTCATGATCTGTCTGGCCATTTTATGTCCGCTAGCGTGACTCTCGCACGAACCGCTATGGACTTCTTTCACAATCCTTCTTGCTTCTACCGAATCTACACATCTCATCAACGATAAATCCCGACCCTTCTTATACAAAGTCTCACAACTCAGAAGGTAACCCTGTGCCATCTTTCTGATCATTCTCTTGTCATTTTCTATAGCATGCTCCCGGTGCTTTCGATCCTTAAGATACTGGAGGATATCGAAATACCAAGGATTCCCATCTACTTCATCTTCCACACTCATGACATGTGCGGGGGAATCCTTCATTTGAACTTATATCGGCTGAATCTTCGTGCCCGTCCCCACTTCGAACATGGACGTCAAAGTCGCTAATGCATCTGCTATCTGGTTATCCTCTCTAGGCACATAATGAAATGAAATGCTTTCAAATGGCCTGATCAACTTCGCCACATGATCTTTATATAACACCATTTTGGAATCACGAGTTTGCCATTCTCCCCTCATTTGGTAGATTACTAGTGCCGAGTCCCCATATACCTCCAATTCCTTTACTTTTCTTTCCAAAGCCAATTGGATTCCCAGAATACAAGCCTCGTATTCTGCCACATTATTAGTTGCATGAAAACCTAGTCTGGCCGTGGCAGGGAAATAATCGCCACTTGGGGAAATCAACACAGCCCCAATGCCCCGTCCTGACAGGTTTGAGGATCCATCAAAGTATACCTTCCATTTCTCTTCTCATTCCTCGTCTACATGGGCGACTGCCATCAAATCCTAATCCGAAAATTCAAACTTCACCGACTCGTAATCTTCACTAGCCCGATCTGCTAGGAAATCAGCAATGGCACTTCCTTTAATGGCTTTCTGTGAGACATACACCATGTCATATTCTGATAGGAGGACTTGCCATCTTGCAATCCGTCCCGACAACCCTGGTTTCTCGAATACATATCGGATTGGGTCTAACTTAGACACTAGCCAGGTGGCGTGATACAACATGTACTGCCTCAAACGATGTGCGGCTCATGCAACGCGCAACACATTTTCTCCAATGATGAATACTTGACCTCATAATCCGTGAACTTCTTGCTTAGGTAGTAGATGGCGTGCTCTTTCTTCCCCGTATCATCTTGCTGAGCCAGCACACATCCCATGGAATTTTCAAACACTGATAGGTATAGGATCAGAGGCCTTCCTCTCACAGGTGGAACCAATACTGGTGGATTAACTAGATACTCCTTGATCTTCTCAAAAAAAGCCGCCTGACAGTCCTCGTCCCATTCCCCGGGATTCTTCTTCTTGAGTAGCCTGAATATCGGATCACACTTCGCCGTCATTTGTGAAATGAACCGTCCTATGTAATTCAGACGTCCTAAAAACCCTCTCACTTCTTTTTGCGTCTTAGGCGAAGGCAAGTTCTGGATGGTTTTAATTTTGTCTGGATCCACCTTTATTCCTTTCTCACTGACTACAAACCCCAATAATTTCCCCGATGTAGTCCCAAAAGTGCACTTGTTCGGATTCAACTTAAGCTGGAATTCTCTTAGTCTCCCAAAGAGCTTTCTCAAGTTTGTGATATGTTCCTTGGGTGATCTAGCTTTGGCAATCATGTCATCCATGTATACTTCTATCTTTTTGTGCATCATGTCGTGGAACAATGTCACCATGGCCCTCTGATATGTTGCCCCGCGTTCTTTAGCCCGAATGGCATTACTTTGTAACAAAAGACCCCCCAAGCCGTGACAAAGGCTGTCTTCTCCATGTCTTCTGGTGCCATTTTGATCTGATTATAGCCCGAAAATCTATCCATGAAAGAGAATATAGAGTACCCAGTAGTGTTGTCCACCAAGATATCTATATGTGGCAATGGAAAGTTGTCTTTAGGGCTGGCTCGGTTCAAATCCCTGTAGTCTACACACATTCTCACTTTTCCATCCTTTTTTGGAACTGGGACAATGTTCGCCTGCCATTCCGGGTATTTTGCCTTCTGTAAGAACCCGGCATTAAACTGCTTTTCCACCTCCTCCTTTATCTTGAGTAGCATATCTGGCTTCATTCTTCTCAATTTCTGTTGCACTGGCCTACTATATGGTCTGATGGGCAGTTGATGAACAGCTATTTCTGGATCGAGACTTGGCATGTCTTGATAAGACCATGCAAACACATCCGAAAACTCCCTCAACAAATCTATCAATTCTTGTCTATCCTCTTCTGACAATATAGTACCAATTTTTACTTCTTTTGGCTCCTCCTCTGTCCCCAAATTTATCAATTCTATGGGCTCTTTGTGAGGTAAAATCTGTTTTTCCTCTTGTTCGACTAATCTCAAAAGGTTGGAGGGTAGATTATGATCCTCAGTGTCTTCATCGTCTAACTCATCAGTACAGACAGGCCTGTCAAAGCTGAACCCAGGCTCATCTGGAGCGTCTTTGCATTCATCATCATTCGGCCTGAAAATAAGATTAAAGAGAATATATATACATAGAAGAAAGGATAATAATAATCCAAGAAAGAATGGCGAGATGGATGATAGATAGAAATGATGTGACACTGAATATGGATTGAAAATATGCATTGTATTTCATTACTTGTGATAAAAAAGTGAGACATGTAGATACTTTAAACAAGCATAAGATCAGTCTTTAATTGAATTTAAAACAACCCTAAATATTCTTAGAAACCATCATTAAGACAAATTCATTACATTTCCAACTAAGACATCAAGACAGCACAATCATAAGCTTCCCAGTTGTCCAGCTCTTCTCTTGGGGCCATTCGGTAGACCCATGGGTGAGACTCGGATACCTCCTCAGTCACTGCGTTGATGGCAAACCCTTTCATCTTCTGATCGATCGCCTCTCCTTCCTGATCCTGCTAACTCTTATCCCCGTTGTCAAACCCAAAAGGCTTGAAATGCTGATAGAGAGCCCATGCATCGATCTTCCCTCCCCAGTAGTTGTTTTACCCATTCCTTCTTTCAGCCACTATCTTGCGATCTTCAGCAGTAGCTTCGAACCCCAAGCCGAATCCCATGCTCCACTTGTAGTCTATAGGTATCTCTTTCACTCCCTGAGCGTTCTTTCCCAATCCTTGGCCCTCTTTCCAACCTTGTTTCTTCAACATTTGCACTGACATTACTGATGGCCCTGGGGGAGTTAAGACCTCATCCACCTCAAAAGCTCTAAAAGCTCACTCATAAGATTCCTCAGAGGCTTCCACATAAGGAGTAGCACATGTGTGGGCAACTATCATGTCCTTCTGCCCCTTTATCATCACTAGTTTTTCGGAAGTCCTGAACTTGACCTTTTGGTGCAGAGAAGAAGGGACTGCCCCGGCCATGTGGATCCATGGTCTTCCCAGTAAGCAGGAGTATGAAGGATCAATATCCATCACTTGGAATAGTAGGTTAAATGGAACTGAACCTATCTCAAAAGGAATATCAATCTCGCCAATAACACCCTTTTTAGTTCCATCAAAGGCACGCACAATCATATGGTTTGTCTGAATGTAAGTTTGTTCTACGGGGAAAGTCTTCAGGGTATTCAAAGGCATAATATTCAACGCGGAACCATTATCTATCAGCACACCTCCCATCCCCATGCCTTTGCATTTCACTGCAATGTGTAAAGCTCTAATCCCCCGCTTTCCTCCTTCTGGTATCTCATCATCAGAAAAAGTAATAAAACCATCTGCCAAAATGTTTCCGGCTAAATGATCCAGGTCATTAACTGATATGCTTTGTGGTACATAGGCTTGGCTCAAAACTTTCATTAGAGCATTCCTATGAGCTTCGGAGTTCAAAAGCAAACTCAAGATAGAAATTCTAGCTGGGATCTTGTTCAGGGCAGCAACGACACTATACTCATTATACTTAATAATCTTCAAAAACTCCCCTTCCTCGAAATCCGAGACCGGCTTGGCCGCCACTACTTCATTCTGAGTGCCGGGTGTCTGTCCCTTTTCCCCGGTCGTCTCTGTTGGCGTATCTGTCTTTCCTTGCGCGGCCCGACTCATTTCTGGTGAGTAAATCCTCCCACTACGGGTCATCCCTCCGACCCCTGTGATGTTCGTTGAACTTCCTTCACCCTGCGATGTCGAATAACTGCACTCATATTTCTAGGGCACTTGATGGCTATTCTCATAAGGGAATGGTTGGGGTGGTGTCACAACCAAAGATGCCATTGATGACTGCTGTAAATGTGGTGGAAGTACTGTCGGTGGTTTGGGAATGAAGGGGTGTGGTGGTTGGACTGTTGGTGGTGCTGGAATGAACGGTTGGATTTTTGGTGGACTGGGAACAAAAGGTTGATTCTGATCTTTGATGACCACATTTGTTTCCCTTTCTACTTTCTCAACATAGAACTCTATTTGGTGTTCATCCATTAACCTATGTACTATCTCCACAAACTTTGGGCACTGATGGATCCCATGCACCAGACCATGCTAAGGACAAACTTCCTCGGCATCCCCCTCTCCTTATTCTCCCTTCTCGATCATCTATGCTTTTGTTATGGCTCTGAACACTGTACTGAAAGGTGTGATGACTTCGGAAACCCTCTTCTTCACCATTTTTCCACTCTCAACCATGGTTACTTGGGCTCCTTGATTCTAAGCTTGAGTCTTTGGAGCAGCATTTCCGAAACTCAACTTTCCACTCCTAACTAGCTCCTGGATGGCGTATGTCAATCTTATGCAGTTTTCTGTTGTGTGCCCTTCAGTCCTAGAATGGAAATCACAATGCGCACTGGCGTTGTACCACCTAGGGCGACGGTTTAGCGGCAGTGGCTGGGAAAATGGCGCCCTCTCCAATAACCCTTGTTGTAGCAACTAAGGTAACAGCTCAGTGTAGGTATAAGGAATCGGGTCTGTGGGGACCCTTTCTTTAACTAGGTCGTTGGTCCCTGATGTAATGGCTTGGGTAACCGGTTGTAAGGGTTGTGAAGTTGCAAGGCTAGGATTAGAAGGTCTAGTTTGGAACGGCGTCCCACCTGCTGCATTTATACTGCTGGGGTATTGGTATGGATAGGAGTTTTGTTGAGGAGTGGTATAGTATTCATAAGGCTGATAAGAATAGTTGTACCCATAGCTTCGAGGGTAATACTGCTGCCCCTGGTTCCTAGGTCTGAAATTACTCTGGCCAACTTCATGCACTTCCCCTTCTTTTTTCTTCTGATATGTAGAGCCCTTCTTTTCAGCATCTCCAAAGACTTCATTTCTAAGTCTTGCTTCATAAGCCTCTCCTGTCACAATCAACATGGTGAAAGAGTCAGTCGCTGCTTGGTACAGTTCTTGATAATACTCTTTTGGCAGCGTCTGTAGCAATTTGGAGCCTATTTCTGAATCTTTCATATGAGGGTCCACTTCCAAGGCCATGTCTTTGAAGCGTAGGCCATACTCCTTGATAGTTTCACCTGGCTTCCTCTTCATGCTCAACAATGTTTCCCGGGAAGGAGCTAACTTGTCAACGTACTTGTACTGTACTATAAAAGCATTAACCATGTCATTCCACGTCTTGATTTGGCTAGAATCCAATCTGTTGTACCACTTAAAAGATGAACCCGTGAGGCTCCTCTGAAAGTAATGCATGAGCATATCATCTGAACTGTAAGGCTGCATTTGGCGCACATATGTGTTGACATGGTCTTCAGGGGACCTAGTACCATCAAACTTTTCAAAATCTGAGACTTTGAACTTATGCGGCAACACTAAATCCGTAACTAGGGACACCCCTTGAAATATGCCTGGTTGCCACTTAATCCTTTGAGTTTTTCTTCCATTCGGTTCCACAGTTGCTGAGTAGATTCTTCAATTATCTTTCTAGGGTCATCTTCAACTTTCACCCCTGTAAACATCGCAGGAACTCCTTCAAATCCACCCACATGCACCGTGTTTGCCCCTTGAGAAGACGGGAGGACCGTAGGTGGGGACGGCTCAAAAGTTGTCGATGACATGTTAAGGTGCACATTCTGGCCTGGAGGGATAGGTAAGTTGATCTGGCTTGTTGAAGGGTTCGGTAAATTGACTTGAACTGTGCTTCCAATTACCCCCGCAGGTGGTACATTCCCCGTTTCAGTAGTCTGCCCTTGGCCATTTGCTGTGCCTGAGCTCCCTGGTATTACATTGGACATTGCAGCCATCATTTCCATCATGCGCTCGATCTTGGCGTTTGTTGCTTCCTCCCTGCGCCTTGCTTCTTCATCTCGACGCGCCATCTCCTCTCTTAACTGCTGAATTTCTCGCGCTTGATCCTCCATTCTCTTGGTATTAGATCCGGTATTGTATTGCTGAGTTCTCTGATATAATTTTCTGGGTGGAGCTATCTTTTAACACCTCATCCTGGTTTGAAACCAACCATTAGGATCTATTCTTATTACTAGCATTTATTATTATGCTCTTATTAAAGATAAATGGATGCCTTAAAAGGAAGAGCTTACGAGATCCCCCACCATCGTGGTGGAATCCATAATTCCTCGTTTTTATATCCAGAACTATGACTTTGTGCATTCACATAAGTCGTAGTGTCCTTCGCACTAGCATTTATGCAAAGTGTATGCGTGAGTGAATGAATGAATGACCTAAAAAGGAATGTTATAAAGATTCTCCACCATTGTGGTAGCACTTAATAACTCTGATTTCGTGCATTCACATAAATCAAGATATCCTTTTACATATGCATAAATATCCATCATTATAAATAAACATGCAAGAACTAGTCACATAATGCTGAAAACCGAGAAATTGGATTAGCTTAAAACAAGGTTTGAAACACCACATCATTCGAATTACATCATTCAAATTTTGATTACATCACCAAATATTTGTCTGTTCAATACATCATCAAAATACTATTTATCAACTAATCCAATCTGAGCTCATCACAATCTTCATTAAGGGATATGTCCTGGTAAGCTTTAATAAAAACCCCATACAGATGGATCACCCTCTCCAAACAGTCAAGGACCTGTTGTCCCCTGGGCATCGCCTGATTGCAGACCCTCTGAACTTGGCTTCTGATCTCCTTAGCCTTTGCCACTCCAGCACGGATATGCGCTTGCAGTTCCAACAGCTGGTCGGTGCGGATGTGGTAGGCACTTTCCCATTTGAAAAAGTCTCCATTGGATGAAGAACCATGCAGACCTCAATTCTTCCTCTTTAGCCTCGTACTGCAAGTATTCCTCCTCGAGATCATCAAAGTTATTCTTACATGTCTTTGCCAAATCTCCCAAGCGAATAATTTCAGCGTTCAAATCCTGGATCTGAGCTTCATGAGCGGCATTCCACAACACAAGCTGTACTTCTTGCTCCGTAGTTTTCCCCTTTTCTGCCTCCAGCTCAGCTGTCAATGTGGCAATCCTCTCGTTGGCGCTAATAAGCTCCACTTCCTTTTCCCTGAGGGCTCTGATCTCTTCGTCCTAACGTCTGACTAGGGAAGCCAAGTTGTTGCTAAAGTCCCTTTCTTCCTCTAACTCTCGCCTGATATTCTGACAGTCACCCTCTACTTGTGTCTTCTCTTGTTGGAGTGCAATGTATGCGAGACTTCGAGTAACTGCTACAACTTTCTTTCCCTTTAGATCTTTTACCTCATCCTTGAGTGCATCAATGGATTGGCCAAATTTCTTGTTCTGACTCGCACAGAATTCTGCTTTCCCTTTCTCTTTCTGATAACCCTGCTCCAACTCCTCATTCCTTTTTACCAGTTTATCCATCTGAAGCTGCTGGTTCTCAGTTGTTTCCTTTAGCTGCGCTTTCTCTTTCTCCCACTTGGCTTTCTTTGACTTGAATTTTTCTTCCAATTCCCTAAGCACAGCCCCCTCACGAAGACGCTTGTTTTCAATCTTTAACTTAGTGAGCTCATCTTCACTATTTGCCCCCAGTCTAACTCTTGGGTTCTTTGCGGGAGGCGGGGCCAGATTCTTGACTATTTCCTTGTGCCATATAACATATTCTGGGGACGGGGTTGTCTTATAAGGCGAGTCAATCACATACTCCCATTGCGAATCCTTCCACTTGAGTGCCTTAGCCCTGGTTGCATCTACCTCTAACTGTCCCTTATGCTCAATGTCAATACTGCACAAACCCTGCATGTCGGGAATGAACTGCCATACTCCAAACTATCTAAGTGCCAGAGAAGTCGAGTAAGTGGTGGTCCCTCATGGTCCCATCAGTAGCATGAATGATTCTCCCCCACTTTTATGCACCGGGGTCTTACTCCTCATCCACCGTGCCCTCCACACAATGTTGCCGTGTACACACTCTCTTAACCAATCTATCCACTCCTGCACTGTCTTCTTAACCCATGCAATATTCTTAAACTCTTTAATGGGGTCACTATCTCGGAACTGGATGGACATCTTAGTCGTGTCAATCAAGGGCAAGTGTGTCTTCATCCATATTGTCAGAATGGCCGCACAATCGATGAACCTTCCCTTTCCAGTCCTCCTGCAGTGGTTCAAAGATCGGATAGTCTCTGCCATTATCGCTGGTGAGATGTCGAACCCATGCTTCGCTTGATCCTGTATGTCAATCATCAACTCATCCACATGCGACAGCACCTTTGGGAAAATGATCAAACCATAGATCAAAAGCGCCATTAGCTGAGATCCCTTCTCCTCATCCTCCAAGTCCTCTTCGGCTTTCCGGGTCAAATAACTTTCCTTAAAAGCCTTAACTTCTTTGCTTACAGCTGTAAGTTCACCTATCCACTCGCTTCCCTTGTCACCAGTCATACCAGAAATGTGCTTGCTGACTTGAGAGCGTAGCCTCCTCCAATAAATCTTGTCATCATGCTTTCTGAATGGAAACTTGTCGGAGGGAAACAACATGGAGCAATATTCTTCAACTGTAGGCACCATATCCACTTCATTGAAGACGAAGCAACGACGGGCAGAATCCCATAAATGTATCATAGCCTTTAACAGTGAATGATCAACCTCAGTATCGACCAAAGATCCAATAAGTCCATACTTCTGCTTGAACTGTTCCTTGTATGGGAATCTCGCCCACAAGCTCTTCAACTTATCAAGGTTGCTCTGACTGGTATCAAAATGAGTCACAGGTGGGAATTCGGTGCTGTAGTCTAACGAAGTCACAATCCCGCTATTCTGCCGTTCTACCCCACTTTCCGGCGGGCTGTCAACTACCTTTGCTGCACTCGTGCTTCCTTCTGCTAGCTGATGTGTGGGTCCCACCCTGTTTGGTACACCCTTTTTCTTGGTTTTTGCCATTATGTGACAACCTAATGTAATGAATGCATGGAACAAGATAGAAAGGAAAATAAAACAACAAAAGAGAGTGAGTTAGTAAAGGAAAATATGAGTGTATAAATAACAGTGTTGAAATATAAAAGTTGAAAAATGATGCCCCCTTTTTTGAATGAAAAGGTTTTCCTTGCACAAAAATTTGGACACAACGGTCCTCTCGGGGCGGGTGGTCTATGTATTGAGAGTAAGAAGCCTACCCTCTCTATGGTTCTTTTTTGAGCAAAGTCAGATAAGGGTAAAGGGGTGTTCCTTATGTGTACCAATACTATATGTTGGGTTTAGTCCGCTCAAACCTAAAGGGAACCCAATTCGATACTACCATCACCCATCAAATTGAGTAGGTAGGATCTCCTTGGGTGGAGGTTTTTCAGCACAACCTGTACGGGGACCTGGTTGGTCCCACGAAGGCTTGCTTATTATACCTCCAAAATCTAATAAGGGTGGCAAAAATGCAAATGCAAGATGCAATCTAAGTGAGGTGTGTGAAGGAACAACCTACCATTACCCCATCCCATACCAAATACCAAATTATTAAATTCTACAGCTGATGCATCACAAACATGAAAACACGATTAAGCATGAGTAAGAATAAGCAACAAAAGATGCAAAACACAAAAGAAAAGGCCAAGCAATCAGTTTATTAAACCCTAGATCTTGTTTAGACTAAATGAGGCCTGACTCTCTAAAGTCCCCAGTGGAGTCGCCAAGCTGTCGCAACGTGCGGGTCCGGGGTCCGAACCGTGCCGCTAACGACTTGAGAGAAGGGTGAGGGAGTCGCCACTAATCATATTCTAGGTGTGATTAGTCACCTGATTGACCTAGTTAGCTTAATGTGGTCCAAGGCTTGGCGAGGGACCCACTAAACCTATAGGCCCGGTCTTTGCAACCTAGTTCTAAGTCCGGAAGTCAATTATGTTTGGGGAAGGATTAGCACCCCCAAATGCCCGTCAAGTGACGGTACCTCTAATCTAATCAAGATCTAATATGGGTCTGAAATAAAATATTGCTTTTGACTTTAATCTCATAATTTTTGCCTTTTCTTGTGTTTAAGGGTAATTGAACCTTTTATTACTCTTTGAAAACCAATAATAAAAATGAATTTTGGACTTGTACAATTGAAGGAAACAAAAATGAATTTGCCTTTCGTCCGGAAAAGGCATTTTGGGAAAGGGCAGGTAAGAATAAATACCTTCCGTCCGGGAAGGGCGTTTTGGGAAATAGCAAGCAAAAATAAATGGTTTCCGTCTGGGAAGGGTGCTTTGGGAGATAACAAGTAAAGATGAATGGCTTCCGTCTGGGAAGGGCGCTTTGGGAAATAACAAGTAAAGATGAATGGCTTCCGTCTAGGAAGGGCGCTTGGGAAATAGTAAGTAAAGATGAATGGCTTCCGTCTGGGAAGGGCGTTTTAGGAAATAGCTAGCAAAAATAAATGGCTTCCGTCTGGGAAGGACGTTTTGGGAAATAGCAAGTAAAGATGAATACCTTTTGTTTTTGAATTTTTTTGAATTTTCATTTACCTAGGAACAAACCCTTCTATTTTTTGTTTTGAGTTTTAATTTCTAACTTTTTATTTTATGCTTCATTACTTAAAGTTCGATTAACGGACGAAAATGCGTGCAATGTATGATCTGGTCTTTTTTAATGATTGGTAAATGAGTCGTTTACTCGAATAATTTCGGAGGACCCTTCCCACGCATTATGGGGATATCCGCGAAAGTATCTGATCTCGAAGCGGACCTTGGGAGGTCGTGCCCGAGCACAATTACCCAAGATCCACCCGTCATAGTTAAAAACGGTATTTACCAATCTTAATAATTTTTATGGCGTGTATGATGACATAAATATATGCAAATGATTTCCTAAAAAATGAAACTTAATCTTCTAAGAGACTAAAGTTTATTAAATTATTCAAAGTTAAACTAAATTCCTAAATTAATTTAAACCTAGCATTTTTTACTTTTATTTATTTATTGCAAAGTAGATTAAATCTTAAGGTTAAGCCTTTAATTGAATCAAATAAAAAAGTTAAGGACCAAATTAAGCTAAATCCGAGGACCATATTGAACACGGTGACAAGTTTCGATCTTTATGTGAACGAAATAGAAAATTATGGTGCCTATTTACGCTAAATTACTACTTCAGGGATCTGATTGAACGGAAATCAAGGACTACATTGCATGATCTAACCAAATGAATAACCTACAGACCTAAAAAGTATTAACATAACACAAAAGCATAATAAAAATTGATTTAATTCCGAAAAGGGTAAAGGAAATAACAAATAAGTCTAACTATAAAAAGGGTTCATCTTTTCTTATTTTTCAGAAACTAAACTTACCTCAAAACCCTAGTTTCCCCGCGCCGCCGTTGCTGCTACCGCCCGGAAATCGCAGCGCCGTGCCGGAGGACTCGCCGTCGTCGGATGAAGCTGAAAACGGGCGGATCGTCTCGCCTCAACGCTCTCCTTCCAGATCCAGGGTCACTCCCACGAAAGAATGCTACTAACCCGTCGAAACTAACCCAAACCAAACCGAAATCCACTTTCTGATCCGGCTAACTTTACCGTCGGATGGCTTTGGTTTCAAACTATGTGAGTCTACTCCATCTCGACTATGTATCCACCGAATGGTTTGGTGATCTAAGCCTCCTATTCCCCTGAGTTAAAATCGTGGGTTCAAATGTGGGGAGGATGACTGAATATTGAAGGAGAAGGAAAATGTGAACGCGGAAACAAGGGTGAATGATAGGAAAGTGCTATGGTAAGAGACCCTCTCCTTTCATTTTCTTCTTTTTTTTTGTGTTTTTTTTTTTTTGTGTTTTTTGGTTGCTAAGAACGCTATGAACTACCCAAAATTATGAACCCTAATTTTCCAACATCAAACTGACTTTGTTTGAAAAACCTCTCCCTCTCTGAACTCCCCCCCTCTAAAAAAACCTTTTTTGAATCACTGTAGGAGTATATATATTTCCGATCCCCTCCAACTAATCCTCACCGTCCCCTGTTTTTCTTCCCTATCTAACGCTCAATAGCCTTTTGTCTTCAAAACCTGAAATCCCCTTCCTCTCCTTGCAAGCTCTTTAAAATGCCAGCTTTGTCTCCTCTGTAATTCCCACTTGTAGTGAAACAACTGCCCTTGATTTGTCTTTGTTGTATTCAGTTTGAACTGGTACAATTGTTGGTATTGCAGTGTACAGAGGGTATTCACGCAGTGTGGTGGTGCCTGCTTACTTTTGTTTTGCTTGCCCTTTTTATTTTTTTTAACCTTGTCTTTTTCTTGACTCACGTGGCTTGATGAGGCATGTACTGGGCTTTTATTTGAGTCGGCAGCTGAGGTGGCACATTTAGGTGACTCCCCTCGTTTTGTCTTTTTCATTTTGTTTGCTGTGTCACCTTATTAATTCAAGTGTATTTTTTCGACCTCTGCAGGAAGGCTTTGCTTACATGGCATTTGGGGCCCATTGGAACCAATCGGATGTTGCCTACCTGGTGAGGTCTTTCTCTTTAGCTTTATTTGTTTTGTTATGTGATTTGCTTCCTTTTTGTTGCATGGTGTTTTTATTTTATGGAATGAAATGGACTATTGTGTATGCACATTAGTGTCTGATGTGAAACCTACGCTAAACATTCATGCAAACTATCTAAGTGAAGATGATCAAACTTAAGGCTGCTTGTGTTGTGATCTGATACTTTGAGAAATGCTTGCTAAGTGAAGGTAACCTAGGATTTACAATTTCTTTTGGAGTTGTAAATGCTAAGGCTTATAATATGCTTGCTACAATAGATGCAATGTTCTAAAAAGGAAAATGAAGTGGCTTAACTACATGCCCTGTTTTTGGTTTTTTCTTTGCGTGCAAAGTGCTGCTGAATGCTTGTGAACATGCTGCCAGTTTAATGGGGTCGTGGTTTGGTAAGGGATGCATGTGTACAGCTGTATGCTAAGTATGTAACATATCTAAGTTAGAATGAAACAACTTGAAGCTACTGATGTTGTGATTATGGGGACGGCCATGTGTATTGAGAATGCTGGAATGGTGATTATAAGTGAATGCCAATGTGTGGGAGTGCAAAATGCTTTTTTTTGTTGATATTTTGGAATGCGAATGAACCTAAATACGTGTATAGACGCTCTGTTTTTTTGGATTTTCATTTTTTGAAATGCAATGACACTATGCTGACATGATCATTCTGCATTCTGATGCCTACTGTTTTGGGTGTTTTTATTCGCAAACGAACTGTTTTGAATGTATGAAATGCCATGAGTTGGAGGTAAATTGATGCAAATGCAATTGAGATTTATGAGTGGATGATCATGGCCTGTGTTATTTGAAGTGCATGTGCATATGCTGCTGAATTAGAATGAAGCAAAAGGGTGTTCTGTTTTTATTAAGGGCCTTAAAAGTGCATGCTTATATCCCCCTTTTTTTTATTTTTTATGTCAACTGCTATTTGCTAACGTATTTGCTCTTGTTTCCCAATGGCTTCATCGGCATATTAAGGCTGAGACCGAATCTCACGTCTTGTGCTCGATATAGCCGATAGTAATTCTTTTTCCCCAAGCATGCATGCACTCTCTCAACTCACTTTGCGTGTACACTAACCAATAGTGTACATGCTTTTAAGTCTTGGGGAATATTTCTCGTGCTTCTTGTTTGTGTTCCCTCTTGCAGGTCATGAAATCTCCTGAGGCCATTGGAAAGCCTTTATGTTTGCAAATGAACAAGGAGGGGAACGAACCTCAAACTAGAGGCGAGGAAATCCCTTGAATGGCAGAGGCAATGTAACAATGTTTTTATCTTTGTAATGCAACTGAGATGCAACAATTTTAATTCTTTATTTACTTATTCTTTGGAATTTGTAATGTCTATTTTCTACTTATGCTCATGCAAAATGCAAGTATGCCATGCAAAGGAAAGGATCACCAAATTTGTCATGATATGCAAAAATCGAAGCAATAGACGATGATCATGCAATTTATAAGCGATATATATATATATATTACTTATGAACCATAAATAAAAATATGCTCCATGAAAATGAAAGCAAATATAATGGCAAATACCTAAGAGAAAAGGATAAGAGAATGCTTCATTAAAAACTAAACCTTATTTACTAAAAGAGTTTATATGACTAAAGCGCAACACCCAAATTAGTACATGAAAGTAAGCCATGTAATACGTACAAATTCTAAAGGTGCATATAAAGACTTTCTAAATTTTTGAAATGCAAATTAGATGACTAGGAAAAGAATTAGCTTGTCTAAATTAAAAGTGAACTCAAAATGACTGAAATGCCCTCAGTGCAAAAATGACCAAAATGCCCCTGGGTGACCATGTAAGTTAAGGAGCAATCAAGTTTTTATTTGAAGGATACATGCGAAATTAGAGTGTCTACAAGATCTACTTAGATTGATTAATGGGTTTATTCAAAGTTTGAAAGATAACCCAATCTTTGCTTCCATGAGCTGCTGTCGAATCTCTATCTGTTTCCCTATTGTTTCATGTTCTTCTTCTATCTCCTTTCTTGTGTCTTCTTCCATCTCCTTTCTTGTTTTTCCTGTTGTTTCATGGGGCAAGCTGTTTCAGGAACCGGGTTTGATTGCTTTCCGTGTTAACATAAAGTTTTCAACAAGACTTCATCCCTTAATTGTGTATTCGTTGTTGTTATTAGTTATGTATAATTGCTTTTATTCTGTAATAGCAATGCAAACTGAGTCTTGATTTTCGGTTAGGCTTTTGCTATTTTCCAATTCGGTTTAAAAATTTGCAGCGTTTTGAATTTAGAAATTTGGAACAGTGGCGAGGCAGACTCAATTTCTTATGATCCGATTGAAAAGTCTAACTCAGAATCTCATCCATCTTCCTTTCTCTTTAATACAGGAATACTGAATATCTTCTCTGTTTGTTGTTGACTGCCTTTCAATTTTTTGTTATCGCTGAATCATATTATTAGTACTATGAATTTCTAGTGCTGTTTACTTGTGCCTTGTCTGAATTTCCAGTGTTGTTGCTACTCAATAACTTTCTTATTCTGTATTAATTATTGTCAGGAACTTGTTGAGCAAGACTACAATCCAGGAACCTACTTTTGATTGGATTATTGTTGTTTACAAGTATTGCCGATTTACCATTCTGTATTGGTTTGCCTATTTTACACTATATTTTTTATTTTCATGTATTTGTATAATCTTATGTATTCTTGGGATTAATTTTAAATGTGATATTTTCTTTATCATTTAAGTATTTTACATGGCACATGAGGAAGTGAATATGACTCCAATTGAGACTGATGGTGAGGAAAATGATGTACAAGTGATTTCCCAAGATGATAGTAAGATTTGGTCACTTGAAAAAGAGAAAATACTTCTTGGATTATTGTTATTGCTTGTTGTACTGTGCACAATTTTATTAGGACACACAAGATAAGGGACTTGATGTTCGAAGAATTTGGAAGGGATGATCTAATAATTGATGAGGATGAAAGCTAAGAGCAACAACATCATAGAATCATGTGGAAGTGAATGTTACAGCAAGGCAATTGCAACAAAGGGCTCGTGTTAGAGATGAAATCGTAACTCAATTGTGGGAAAATTCTCAAAATACATAAATTTTGTAATTTTCAATAGTCTCCTGGTTGAGATATTTACAATGGATCATGAATTTTCTTTTGTGAAATGAAATATAAATTTCTTAAATTATTATAATTGAGTACATAGACACTGACATGAGAAAATAGAATAATCTTAACATAATCAAGATAGGTTTGGGAAAACAAGATTAAAAAATTGTTTACAACAATTTAAAACGTGCAACAACTTTATACATCTAAACATGTTTTCTGTTTTCTGTTTTTTAAAACGTGCAATAACTTTATACAACCAAACGTGTTTTTATTTTCAAAATTTTGACAGCAAAAAAAAAAAAACAGAAACCATACCAAACGACACCTAAGTACAAAGATGAGAAAAAAGAAGCAAAATGTAAGTATTGCAACTTAAAAAAAATCTCAAATATCTTTCCAACGTTTGCAGCTTTTATTCATTCCCCAATGCACCATTTTTCATTTTCTTTTTTCTAAGAAATTAGTGTTTCAACATTAACGCTTTGACTGAAACTATTACAAACGGTTACCGACATTTACGCTTTGACCCAAACCTTCTGTATTTAAGATGGACGGGTGGGAGTGC
>AWWV01009283.1:0-13040 GCA_001974805.1 Corchorus capsularis | reverse complement strand
GGGCGGTCCTGATATATTTACGCATTGTCAGAATGTGTCAGTCAAATAGGACCGTAGGATTGTGTCCTTTGTTGTGGTTGATTCAAACCGCCCCCTTGTAATCCGCCTTAAAATTTACACCATTAGATTAGGCGGGAATATATACCAGCCATTGATTGTGATGAAAAGTGACCCATTGACCAATCCGGTTACATGTAAATCTGGAGAGAGAAGTTGTAAATGTGGAGAGAGAAAAATTGTCAAATCAAATGGAGAAATGTGCGGTTTGTAAAAGCCATCCGCTAGAAGACAAAATTATGAATGGCAACTGTAGCTTGATTTGAACTAGTCCCACAATAGTTTTCACTTCTTTAATTCTTTGTCACGCGCTCTTCTCCTCTCCAATTCTTTGTCATCGCTTCAAGCGCCAAGTTTCAGATTTCTTTCTTCCCGTTCCTCGGTCAAAGTTTCCAACTTAGCTAACCCTTCGTTCCTTCTCCTTCAATTGGATCTTGAACAACAAGAAGTGCGAACGGATATTCTACTATGAATTTTAGTAATTCCATGCCTTTCGGCTCCAGCATCTCTCTGTGGGATCGGGGTTTTAAACAATGGGGATAGAAGTAGCTAAAATAGAGTTGCCTTGTTAAGAGGATCACTTCTCGTGCGGGATCCAAATCGATGTTTTCACCGTTCCAAAGTTTCTACATGGTTTGCAGAACATTTTTAAAAAAATCATTATCAGATCTAAACAAAAGGGACTATAGAAAACTAGATCCGGTCTCAATGAACATAATTCTCGAGCAAATATGGTGGAGATAAAATTCCGGTGACGAAATTAAAGCAGCGATGGTTCATGGCTCACTGGAAAATTGGAAACGATGAACAGAAAGAGTGAGATTTTGTTTCTGTGCAAGGAAGATAAAAGTGGGGTTAAAAGCCTTTTAACGCATTGTTTAATTTGCATAGTTGGGCCTAGATCCTTCTTTTGTTATTTTTTATAGATGGGCCTAGACCTTTGGATTTACTTGCAATAGTATTTATTTTTTTTAAAGAAAAAAAAACGCTAGCAATAAATTAAAATAACATAGAGAATTAGTATACATTCAATTAAAAGATGCTTTGATCTTTGAAAGGAAGTGAAAGAAAATTTAAAAGTGTTTGTGGAAAAAAAGGAAAGGAAATGTTTGGTTACAAAGGAAAAAAAATTGTTTGTATTAACCACTTTGTTAAAAGCAAGCCACTGTAGCTAAATACCATTGGTCCTCATTGGTCCTTTAGGGACTAGATTGAAATATTTAAAATTTAATTAATTAAAACATGAGACATGTGTCAATAGAGGTGTCAAACGGGCAGGTTGGGCGGGTTCGGGTCCGGGTCATATAGGTTCGGGTCAAATGGGTCAGACAGCTTTTTCGGATCATTCGGGTTTCGGGTAATTTGGGTTCGGGTTATAAGGTTTCGGGTCATTCGGGTCTCGGGTCATACGGGTTCCGGGTCTCGGGTTGGGCGGGTTCGGGTTTTTACCTCGTGTCACTCGGGTTTCGGGTCAATTGGGTCAACATTGAATTTTTTAATTTTCAATATTGAACTTTTTTAAATATATTTATTATTCGATTTATTTTATAATAAATAGAAACATTAGACAATTTATTATCAACGAAGTTTAGCAGATTGCATGTGCGAGGTTAAAGGATAGAATACTTGATATGTGCCTCCTTAGATATTAATTTTGAATATAAATACATAATTGATTATCAGGTGAGGTAGGTTTTGAATATTAAATACATAATTAATTCTCAGGTGGGGTATGTGTCAACATTTTAAGCTGTTTGTGGAGTATAAAAAGTAAAAACACTATTGTCAGTGTATTATTATAAATAAAATATTAGTTATGTAATATCTAAATTTATATTTTTTTATTACTTCAATTATTATAATAATTTAATTAATAATATAACTATCCATGAACAATGAAAATAGAATTACAACCCTTACTAGCTAGATTATTAGCATCGTCGTAGTATCCAATAAATAAAATCACAAAGATATTACAAAGTAAGTATTACTATTTATTCATTATTTAAAAAAATAAATTACTAATTATAAATTTATCATAAGTTATTCATATAACTGATTTAATTTTAGTGGGTGTTCATATAATTATTGGAATTTTAGCAAATTTAATCATGATTTATAATAGGTAAAAGTATAACAATAATATAAATGTTATTGAATAAATGATGATTTAGAATAAGTAAAATTATAAATTTTATTGAATAAAAGATATTTAGTTTATAATATTCTCGGGTCATTCGAGTTAACTTCTCGGGTTATTCGGGTTTCGGGTCATACGGGTCTCGGGTCATTCAGGTTTCGGGTCATCTGGGTTACGGGTCATTAATAATAAAATTAATTAAGTTAAATTCTTAATTAAAATTAAATTAAAAAGAAAAAAATAAAATTAATTATTTTATTTTAATAAAAAAGATTAAAATAAAATTAATTACACTATAGATTAAAAAGAAAATAAATTACAAAAACAACTAAACATGATAATATTAGTAGAAAATTAAAACAACTAAACATGAGAATACTAGTTAGACAATTACAATTTAAAATAAACAATTAAAATTTTTGATAGGTCATTCGGTCCGTTTTATAGGATGATTTATAACATTATATAAAACTAATACAATATATTTATGTACAAACCTCAACCTTCAAACCTCAAACCTCAAACTAATACCTTATATAATTTACCTTAAACACAATTTTGGGGCAAAATTGAGGTGGGTGTTTCAATTGGGGTAAGGTTTAACATGATTTAACTATCAAACTTTAAGGTTGACTATTAATATTTGGGGTTTGACCAAAATTTGGGGTTTAACCATGCATATACAATGGAATGTTTTTTGTGGTTTGACTATTGAACATTGAGGTTTGACTTGCACGTAAAATGATTATTTTTGTGGTTTAACTATTAAAATTTATGGTTTAACTATCGAACGTTGGGAGTTGACCATCGTCTTTTGGAGTTTGACTATACATGTACAATGATATTTTGTGGTTTGACTATTGAATTTTTGGGTTTAACCATGCATGTACAATGATGTTTTGTGATTTGACTATTGAATTGTGGGGTTTGACCATGGATGTACAATGATTTAATACTTTTTGGGCTTTGACCCTAAACCCTAAATACAAAATTTGACTGTTTGACTTAATATCTATATAAGCTCAAAACTTTGATAGTCAAACTCCGAAGTCTGATAGTCAAACTCCAGAGTTTGATAGGCAAAGTCCAAAATTTTATATTCAAATCACAAAGTTTAATAATCAAATCCCAATTTTTGATAGTTTAACCACAAAGTTTGGTAGTTAAACCCCAAAGTTTGATAGTCAAACCCAAGTTTTGATAGTCAAATCCCAAATTTTGATACTCAAACATCAAAGTTTGATAGTCAAACCCCAAATGTTTATAGTAAAACCCCAAGGTTTGATAGTCAAATCCCAAATTTTGATAGTTCAACCCTAAAATTTGGTAGTCAAACCCCAAATTTTGATAGTCAAACCCCAAAGTTTGATAGCCAAATCCCAAATTTTGATAGTTCAACCACAAAGTTTGGTAGTCAAACCCCGAATTTTGAAAGTCAAATCCAAAAATTGTATAGTCAAACCCCAAAGTTTGATAGACAAATCCCAAATTTTGATAGTCAAACCCCAAATTTTGATAGACAAACCCCAAAATTTGATAGTTAAACCCCAAAATTTGATAGCCAAATCCCAAATTTTGATAGTTCAACCACACTTTTCTGGTGCATAAATATGTGTGAGTGAGCAGTTGAGTCTTCTACAGGAGGTAATTTTCATTTTCATGTATAAAATTAAGAAAAGTTGGACATAAGGCTTAATAACAAATTACTTTTTAGATACTCAAGATATTTCAATTCCATATGGGCGGTAAACTGGTTTGACTCCATTATGTGTACTCTTTCTGTTGAGTTGCAGATGGATTTAAGCCCTTATTCAAAAGTCAATGCTAATGGGCAAGTATTCTCATGTATACATTGGATTAGAATTCTATTTTGAACCTCTATTCAAGAACTGCACTCATATTAGTTTTACACATTCTTATATTCCTTTTTTGTTCTTCGTAACGTTCTATTCTACCTTGAAGTTAACTCACAATTATCATTTGCATTTGATGAGCTGAATCTGCAATTGCACAGAGTCAATTGAAGTAATAAAATCCTAGTGTATTCCAGGAGTCGAACCCACAGAGAACAATTAATTTCTATTATAATTAATTCTATCAAGAAGGAAATTTTGAGAATTTATTAAAACAAATTAAAATTAAAAACAATGAAATTATAAAAGCAGAGAATTAAATACGATGTGAAGACAATAATTGGAAAGCTTAGGGCTTCAGATTTCACCTAATTGGGAAATTACTACCTAACCTATGAATTAAATTGATGCAAAGCTAGAATAGAATTACACTTAACTACCTATGTGCTCCGTCAAGCAGGAATACCTAACTAATTAGATTCACTATCCGTTGATGTCAACCTAATTAACTAGATTCATTAAGAACAAGTAATTATTCACCTATCAAATTAGCCTAAGATTCATGTCTGATCCAGCCTAATTTGTCTATTTTCCTAGTGCACAGATTATGTTTCTCCTGTCAGTACATCACACAATCCCTAAGACAATCTATATGTTGATCGGACATATAAATCTCATGAAGAACAAGGAAAATAAATCTAACTTGAAAGAAAAACAATTCAATTCATAAATCAAGCAATAATTCCCAATTGGCTACACCTTAAACCCTAATTAAGAAATTAGCTACTCATCATCATAAATAAAAACACAAGAATAATTTTATTGAAGAACATAAACATAAAAGAGAAAGAGAAAAGAAATTTTAGACTCAATCTCCAAGTCTTCTCTCCAACAAGCAATAGTTGTGATGAGCATAATGTCCTAAAAAATAATCCTAAAAGTCTGTATTTATAGGGATGCAAAAAGTCCTAAATTTATTTGGAATAATCAGGGGCAAAATCGGAAAATCTAGGGAAATAGGTATAAATTCCGTCAGGCACAACCGGGGGCCCGGTTGGGGGTCAAGTGGGCTCCTGGTCAGGACAGTGAGTTTGCGAATCTAGAGGTTTCGATCGGGCCCCCAGTTGAGATGTAATCGGGCTCCCACTTGGACTCCATCAGAATTTTTGCTAAGTCTTCAACTTCCTTCATCGTTTTCACTCTCTTCAAGTCCAAATTAGCTTCCGAGTCCTAAATGAAAGTTGTAGAGCCTTGAATCCTCTTTCCACGGGTACTTGAATCACCTCAAACGGATCTCTGAATTGAAAGTTACGATTTTATCCCTAAAGTCACTCCAAATTAACCTTCAAGCTCAACAACACAAAATATAAGAATTTATCCTAAAAAGCATATAAAGTGCAATAATAATGCCCAAGATATAATCTAAATAAGCTCTATAAAGTGTAAATTATTGCACTTATCAAATTCCCCCACACTTGGCTTTTTACTTGTCCTCAAGTAAAACTAAAATAAAGATAAATTCCTAAACTAATGCAACAAGTATTCATTCCACTTTCGTAGGTGTACGACGGCACTTAGCACGTGACGCAAGCCTTTAAACCCCTATGTGACCAAAGTGGAGGAGTTATAGTCTCCTGAGGGCTTAACGATACCCACAAACAATGCTACATATGAAAGTGAGTTTCAAAAACAATTAAAAACAATTTTCAAAAATAATTTTAAGTAGGCCGCAAACTTCAAAGTGTTGGATACTTCTCAAAATCAGTCATTATCTAACAAAATTAAAGCACAAATGGTTAGTTTATCATCCAAATCATTTGCCTCAAAAGAATAAGAAGAAAATAATTTTTAAGAGCTACTTACCATAGGCTTGTATCTCATCTACATCTCCACTACAACCATATCAAACCACAAACCAAATATATATGCATGTGTGTGAGTCGAAAGGTCTTTATAAGGGTTGTAATGGGGCCAAGGGACAGTGAGTTAAGAAAGAAAGGATAAGGAAAATCAAAAGTATTCAAGAATTTAGTATAGCATAACTAAGATGGACTCAAAAATAATCAAAATGAAGCACAATTAATCCATCAGATCATCAAGAGCTTATTTAATCTTGTAATAGCTCCTCCTTCATCACAACTCCACCAAATACATAAATTTCGTATTTTCCTTGAAGAAAATAGTGCCAATTTCTTTTCTTTGGAGCGTTCCATTTTTTTTCACTTTTTTTCTTTTTTTTTTAAATAGGGACAATGTCTTTGACATCTTCTCCCCTTTTAATTGGAAACTACTCACTTACAACAAATTTTTTAGGCACTTCACTATCCACCATCTCATTTTCTCATTTCACCAATTTCCCCCACACTTATTTTGATCTCAATCTTTCTTCATCAATCAATAAAAAGATCATTAAGCACTAAGAAGCCAAATCAACAATAAGGCTCACAAAGAATTTAGCCTTCAACCATCCATTAGAACGAAAAATCAACAAGTTATGCTCTTACTAATTCGTGAATAAGGGTAAAACTTGTTTTTCAGACTCAGGGTTCTTTGGGATAATGTGGTTAATCAAAGAAAAAGGCTAAACATATTCAATAAGGCAACAAAGGGGCTACTAGTGATAATGTAAAAAGGGTAGGCATCCTATGGCACTAACGATCCAAACAAACGCCTTAGTCATCCCCATACACAATACATATACATTCCAAACCAATCATACCACAATACAATTAGTCTCGAAGAGATTCGACACAAGTTCTAGAAGTAGCAAAAACCAAATTTTGTACCCAATTGACAAGCATCATTTTCATTTGACAAACTTTGGCAACCATTTGTAAAAGTAGTTAAAATAATGACACTATTGATAATATCCAACTCTAGAATTTTAGCCAAAAACCAAAACAAATTTTGAAAATTTGGAATATAAACTCTTAACATATGCCTTAATGCAAATGCATGAGAAAATTAAAAGAGAATGTATGAAAAATTAAATATGCTAATGCAAAAGAAATATGCTAATTAGGATGACAAGAACTAATTAATCAAAAATTAAGTTTCAATTTTGTCTCCCCCCCCCCCCCCCACACACACTTAAAACAACATTGTCCTTAAGAAAAACCCCTATTACCAATCCAAACCCTAGCCGCTCCTCTCCCCTTCTCCCTCTCTAGTTCTAGTTGGTGTTTCGACTACTCCTCCTCCTTCTTGGTTGTCACGCCAAGGGGGAGGAGGAGGATTTGGTTTTTGTTTTCAATAAGGGATTCAGATCTACAGATCTGACCAGTTTTATTTGAGTTTTTTTTTAGTCGGTTTGAGTCAGTTTGTTTTTTTAGTCAGTTTCGAGTCTAGTCTCAGTTCTTTTTGAATCTGAGTTATCCAGTCTGAATTTTATGATAGTTTTAAGCATGATCAACCTTTTATTTATTCAGATCTGTGGTAAAATCGTTGTAATCCTTTTCTTTTGGGTGCCAAGGAAGAGATCTATTCATCGAATCAATCACTTGATCATCGTTGATCAAAGCTTTTTGTTTGGAAGAACAAGCGACAACGAGGGAGTGATAGGCGTGATAGCGAGACATCAACATGATTCACGACAGTTGTTTTGGATTTTCAAGGAAGATCCAGTTTTTCCGGTGCAAAAAGTAATCGATTACGTAGTTTTACTGAGATTTGATGTAATGAGGGATGATATTCCTAAAATTATTGTAAAATCAGTTACATGAATGAAAGTTATCTTTTTTTCAAAAAAACAACATTGTCCTCAATGTTATAGCACAATAAAAGAAATTGAAAGAAAAGTAAGCGAAAACTCCCTGATAATTGATGAAATTAAACGATTGTTGGAGCTTGCTTTAAATTTGAATGTGCTGCATAGCTAAAAAAAATTAATTCAAGAGACGAGAAAAAAAATGATTAATTAGTGCAAACATCCCATATAACAAAATAATAAAATATGTCATAAAAAAATAGATGCAAAAGCTAAAGGCTAATATGCAATGCAATTTTAAAACAAAATTGGTTGCCAGGTGCGTAATCATTGCCCGGAATTCCTTCTTTGATTGTCGAAATAATTGCCAAATCCTTAATTGTCGAGCGGGTCGAAATCCTCAATTGCCAAATCCTTAGAAACTAGGCTCATGTCTAAGAGGCTTATGGCAGTTGGTAGAAGCCGGCGGTTGAAGAGTTTGAAGTTGGCGACGGATGGCTAAATGCTCAATTTGGGGCCAAACGTTTGTCGTGATGCTCGATTTGGGGCCAAACGTTTCAATTGAATCAAAAAATGGCTAAACGTTTTCGGACCTGCTCAATGTTGGGCTTTTTCTGACAGTACTGGATCCGTGAATAACACGCGCCGTTAGTTACTGTTTAGGGTCCACGTGGATTTTTTTTAGTTTTCAAAAATAATTCTTGAAATTAAAAAAAATTAAAAAGTTATTATTTTTCTTCTTTTTTTTCATTTTTTTTTGTGTTTTTCTCGTCTTCTTCTTTCCTATTCTTTTTCCTTTTTTCTTTCTTTCTTCCTCCCTCACCGACTGTATTTCTCCACGACGCAGCCCTCGTCGAGTCTACCTTTGCTTTCTTGTTGTTGCTCCATGCTCCATCCGTGATTTAACCCTTCTTCATGCCTCATTTCTTTCTCAAGCAAAACCATGAAAAAACCTATCTAAATCTAGTCCAAAAACTAATCTAAAACCGCAAGTTTCAATCCTCCGATCCGGTGAAGTTAGCCGTTAGATGGGTCTCAAAATAAACTATGTTGCTTCCCTCTCTAGTTAACACCTTCTCACCATTCGAATTTAGCAAAAAATGCCCCAACCCAAAACCCCAAATATGAACCTTAGATCTATGTTCTGCAATTCTTATATTAATTTTTTCTGCTGAGTTTGGTTAAGGTGATTATGATGGATTTGGTTAAGTTTCACACTTTCAGTTGGAACTTGGAAGGATATGATTCGATTGGTTATTCAAATTATTAAACCAGGCCATTCGTGCGAGTGAAGCGAAGGAGAGTAGTGGGGGAGAAGTTTTCGTTAACTGAGGTATGAGAGAAGACAAAAAAACAATGGGAAATCAGAAGGAATGGGTGCTTACCTAAGCCAACAAGCAACAAGCAACAAACACACGGGGCCCAGGATCAAGAAGATTTCGAAGTGAAATATTGGCTCTACATTTTGGTTTTTGACCATTTTTACTTGCTATATATCTGACTTGCCCTTCTTTTTCTTTTTGAAAATGGTATTGCCTTGAAAATGGCATTGCCTTGTGAATATACACAAACACTTTGATTTGGGTTTAATCTGATGGTGAACTTGTCAATTTTGTTTCCTATTAGGCCATTACAGAAGTTCTTGTCAAAAATAGGGGGAAAAGTTTTTAGTCTTTAGAGAAATATATTTGTCTGGTTCTTCTTACTATATTATCTGAATCAAATTATGAAGCATAAAAAAGGAAAGAGAACAGCAAAAGGAGAATCAAGTCATGACTACCCTACTGAGATTTTTTTTTATTTCTACTCCAACTTGTTTGAGAAAAACAGAGGAAAGAAAGTAAGAAACACCTTTACTCTCTCTTTCCTCTTTATTCTTCTGGTGTTTTCTCTTAGAAATCTTCTGTTGTCAATTGTTTTTTTGCTGATGTGAAAACTTGGTTGAGATGTTTCCAACAAAATTTCTTGATGATGAATTGATTTCCTACAAGAAGAAGAGTCGATGAAGATGAAGAAGGAAATAAATGGGTTAAATAAACCGTAAGTTTTAATTTAAATAAATTAGTTTTATTTTTTAATTCCTAAAATGTATTAAACTCAATTTAATTTTTGCTGAAAATTCCACATGGCACTTTAACTCGCCATTAACGGTGTGTGTAACGCACAGCCTTAACACCATCCAAAAAAGCCCAACATTGAGCAGGTCTGAAAACGTTTGGCCCTTTTTTGGTGTAATTGAAACGTTTGGCCCCAAATCGAGCATCACGACAAACGTTTAGCCCCAAATTGAGCATTTAGCCGCGACGGATTGAGCAGCAAGTGAGGCCAACTTCAAACAGAAGCCAAGCACTTGGTGTTGTCGAAGCAAGTGGGAGATGAAGCCGTGGTTGTCGTCAATCAGTGGGTGGCAGAGTGTTTCGCCTATGTCAGTAACTGGAGCCGAATGAAGCTTGAACTCGTGCCTAGGATTTTGAACAGCAGCAAGGTCGCAAAGGATAAAACGAACTCGTGCCTGAGATGGAAGGAAGAGCAACGCCACAATCGTGAAGGGTTTCTGCAATTCAAAAGACAAGAAGCGGCGCCGGGAGATGATGGAGTCCGGGGCCAACTTCAAACAGAGCAAGGGTCCAAATCATCGAAACAAAACCGGCACCGAGTGATGCTCAAGGGGGCACCGCAAGCGTAAAGAAGTATCAGTGATTTCATTAGACTGGCGCCAGATAAGGAAGCAACCGGGAGCCGACTCAAAACAGAAACTTTTAGCTGTGATGTGCGAATTGAAGTCGGCGTCGGATGAGGTGTTAACTGGGGCCGGGAAAGGACAGAACCGTAACTGGGTTCCTGCGATTAGAGACTGGCACCGGGTTGAGGGGAAAGCCGGCGCCGCAATGTGATCCGTAAACATTAGAGTGGTCGGGCACTAAGGTTAGCCCACTACCCCTTAGTGGCCCGAGAAAATAATGTAGTGGGGGGCGGCCCAACTCTTTTGTTAGGGTTTAAGAGAGTTGTACCGCAGGAGGTTTTATATATATAGGAAAGAAGAAGTTTTCTTGTTTACGAGAGGGAGAGGAAAACTTTGAGAGAAGATCATAGGGAGTTAGGGTATTTTCCCTAAATTCAAGTGTGTATTCTTCTTAATTTCATAGTGGATTCTTTCTGCCATAGCGGTCGTGGATGTTTTCCCTATTTGGGTTTTTACCACGTTAAAAAAGATTGTGTGTTCTTGTTCTATTTTATTCTTTGGTAATTGCTTGATTAATCTTGGAGTATAGGATTGGTTCTTGGATCTTGTTTGTCAGGCGAGGTTCGTAACTGATCAAGTTTTAGGTATCAGAGCTCCAGTTCAAGCGTTACTGGTGTATGCACGGTCGAAGATCATTCAAACCGGATCTTGCACCGTTTGATTCATAAATCGGCAAGAAAAAGATGTCGAAATTAGCAGAGGGATCTGACGGTAAAGGAGGAGATCAGGATATGCTTGGAAGGATATCTGCGCTAGAGAGTAAGTTGGAATCTATGATGGATCTCTTGAAACAATCCATATAGGTAAGGGACGTGATTGAACCAGCCAAGACCGAACCCGTTGCACAACCCGTGGCGGAACAAAGGGTGGTAGAGCCGTTCAAGATGGAGGTTCGGATAGAGATTCCGATTTATGATGGTGAATTAGATCCTGAAAAATTGAATGGGTGGATCAAGCAGCTAGAGGTCTACTTCAGTACAAAGTCGTATACAGATCAGCAGAAGATCTCGTTTTCCAGGTTACGGCTTGGCAATCATGCCGTTACTTGGTGGGAATCCTTCATCTCTGGGCTGGAAGCCGAAGGGATGGCACCTATCCAAACTTGGCAGGAATTCACCGCAGCCATTAAGAATCAGTTCTACCATCTTGGGTATGAGGAAGAATTGAAAGGCAAATGGCAGTTTTTGCGGTAAAAAAAGGGGCAAACCGTGCAGGAGTATACCACGGAGTTTAGGAAACAAGCTATGCTGCTTAGCATTAGCTTACGTTATGCGGAGACCCTAGCAAAATACAAGGCTGGGTTACACTACTCTCTGCGCACAGAATTGGCTCTCTTCAATGTGAGGGATCTAGATGATGCAAGTGTCAAAGCTATGCACATGAAGAAGCGGGCTAAGCCGTTTCGAGACCAGCAGGGCTCGCGGAGAGAAGCCGAGAGTACTGGGGGAAAAGGGCAGAAGGCCGACAAGAAGAGTGTCGCGGCTACCTGCCGAGAAGAGAAGACTTGTGAGCATTGCCGCAGGACGGGTCATACAAAAGATAAATGTTGGGAATTGCATCCTGACAAGAAACCGAAAAACTGGAAGGGTAAACGAACAGCTGTTGCTAGGCATGATCATATGGGTAAAGAGGAAGAGATTGAATGTTATGAGAAACCCGATGAGAAGCTGGTGTGCATGGCCTATCGGGTCAAGCAGAAGCACTTGTCCGCAACCACAACAAGCACGGATACAGGGAAAGCCGTGGTTTGCGTTCCTGACAAAGTCAAGGAGGAGCTATTTTGGGTTTATGTTCAAATCCAAATGAGCAAAGTGGTGGTGCTATATGATTCAGCATCACAACGGAATCTAATTTCTCAGCAGCTGGTGAAACAATTGAATCTAAAGAGCACACCACATCCTGAGCCATATCCGTTAGGATGGTTGAACAAAGATGCTGAATTACAGGTGACGGAACAATGTAATTTTAAATTTGCCATCAGTGAGAAATTTAAAGATGAGGTTACTTGTGATGTTGTGCCTTTGGATATTTGTCAGGTGGTTTTCGGGAGCCCTTACCTATGGGATCGAGATGCTATATTCTATCGGAGGGAAAATGTGTGGAGGATAGTCAAGGATGGGGTCAGTTACCGTATTTGCCCAGCCAAGGATGCAAGGAAGCTATCCCTAGTCTCGGCACAACAAGCTAAGCTTTTAGTTAATACTAGCAAGCGGTATTTATTACTGATTGTTAGAGAAAAGGGTGTGTAGACACCCATTTTGGTCTTATATCCTTTAATTTAGATCATTTCTATTTATGCAGTTTAAGGTCATTTAGGTCATTTTCCAATACATTGTGGATACTCTGGCAATTAGTAGGATATTAGGACAAATTTTGCTCACTTAGTATGTCTCTTTACTTGATAGCATTTGTTAAAAGTAAAAATTGAAAAAAGAAAAAAAGAAGAAGAAGATTTTTTTTATTATTAGTAAATTTATCATCTTAATGGTCTTTGTTTGGGCTCCTATTGAAATTCTACATTTGGATCTTTGTTGCTTTGGG
>AWWV01009279.1:0-33210 GCA_001974805.1 Corchorus capsularis | reverse complement strand
GCATGCATCACGTGCATTCATGCATCTAGGTTTAGATGTTAAGTAATTTTCAATTAATGGTTAAAGAAACGAAAAAAAAAAAAAGGAAGAAAGAAAAAGAGTTTGTGTTTGAAAGTTGTTTTCTTTTAGTCCTCAAAGATAAAATAAAAAAGAGATCAAGGTCAATATTTAAGAAGTAAGAAAAGCAAATTGGTAATCAACTTAATTCGGTGTAATTAAGTAAATTGGTATTTAAATTAAGTAATTTGGTAATCAACTTAATACGGTGCAATTAAGTAATTTGGTAATTAAATTAAGTAATTTGGTAATCAACTTAATTCGGTGCAATTAAGTAATTTGGTAATTAAATTAAGTAATTTGGTAATCAACTTAATTTGGTGCAATTAAGTAATTTGGTAGTTAAGTTAAGTAATTTGGTAATCAACTTAATTCGGTGCAATTAAGTAAAGTGGTAATTAAATTAAGTAATCTGATAATCAACTTAATTCGGTGCAATTAAGTAAACTGGAAAATTAAGTAATTCGGTAATTAGGTTAAGTAGTTTGGTAATTAACTTAATTCGGTGCAATTAAGTAAATTAGTAAATTAAGTAAATCAGTAATTAGGTTAATTCGGTGTAATTAAGTAAATAATCAAATAGCTCAATCCAGAAGTCAGTTAAGAGTCAAAGAAAGATAGTAATCAGTAAATAAAAGGCTTAATTTAAGGCAATACAATTGATTTAGTTAAAAGGGGGAATTTGTCGTTAAAGAAAAAACCAAAAAGAAAGAATAAAATCTTTTTTCGAAAATTAAAAAGAGTTTGTGTTTGCATTTGTTCTCTTTGCTTTTTCGAAAGATAAAAATTAATTAATCAAAAGAGAGTCTTTTCTTCAAAGTTTTCAAAAAGGGAAAGTTCCCACCAGTCTCAGCTTTCATTTCCATATAAGGATAGTTCCCATCGGTTTTAGTTTTTAAGTTTCTGGGAAAGTTCTCGGCAAAAAGCTTTTTTTTAAATTGAGTCGTTTTAACGGTAAGTTTTAAAGAAAATCCTCTCATGAGGAGCCCAAAAAGAGAACAAAATAGAAAACGGGAAAGTTCCCGACATTCCTATTTCAAAATCCAAAAAATCATTTTTGCTTGTTTTCTTGCTTGATTTTGAGGATTAATAAAAGAGTTCAATGGCATGAAAATACTTAAGAATAGAAACAACCAATAATAGAAACCCATAGTTAAGTCTAGATTAGTCAGTGCCGTCTTTTGACGGGCGTCGTGGAGGTGTTAATCCTTCCCCACGTGTACCCGACTCCCGAACCTTTAGGACTCTGGTTAGAAGACCGTTTATTAGGTTTAGTGTTACATTCACCAAGCTTAGGTTAACATTAGGCTTAATAATCTGATAGGTGGCTAATCACACCTAGGTTAAAAAAGATTAGTGGCGACTCCGTAGTTTCACAGTTCTTTAAGTCGTTAAACAGTAAGGGTTCGGACCCCCCCCCCCCACCCCGGACCCGGACGTTGCGACAAATACCATTCTCAATCACCATCAAAATTCATGGACAACATGGAAAGTGAGCAATATAATAAGGTAAAATGGGAAGCTAGTTTACCAGGTTATTCTAAATTAAGTTGCAAATCGTGGAAAGGTCAACGCAAGAGGTCATCGCTAATGTGGCGGGCTCTGGTTGGACACCAAGTAGCCTCCCTTTTGTCTGATATAATCCAGCTGGGCACGCTGCAAAACAACCCAAGAAACTCACGTGAAGGAGAATTAAGCAGGATTAAAATCAAACAAGACAAAATTAAGAAAGGAGAAATTGCTGGGAGGAGAATAGAAAGTCGTACATACCACATGTGCTCTCAAATGCTACCTGCGCATAAAGACAGAGGGATTAAAAACTCAGCAAAAATATAGGAAATTCACAGAAAAAGAAAATTGGAGAACCGCTAAATCAAGATCAATCCACGACTGAGGTCTCAGGCATGTCATGTTTAAATACCATAGTTTTAGAGGGAAGGGGGCACGATTTTCGAAATACAAAGGTTCTGTTCTAGGGTTTTAAGAGAAAAATTTTGGGTTCTTTGAAGAAAAAAGTCAATAGTTTTTTTTATCTGCATAACAACACAAAGAAAAGAGTCAAAAACTAAAAAAGAGAGTACCTTTTTTCTTTCTCTGGTGAGTCTAATGTCGTATGAGTCTTCCATGGTCCCTGGCATCCATATTTCTAGTGTTCGTTTCGTTCAGAGAAGATTCCTTTGAGCCCTCACTGTTATTTCGTGTCAAGGCCTTAGAAAGGAGAAGTCTTTAGTAGCCAGTGGTGGTCCTTTCACCGGAATGAGGTTCCTTAGTCTTAGATAGTGTCGGTTTCATCGCGTTTGAGATGTTCAAGGCTCGGGCTTTTGAATTGAAAGAGAAAGGCGCGATCTTATGCGATTATAGGGAGGAAGATTTCGTTGGACGGCTTGATTTTTTTTGAGTGGTGGCGTTGCAAGCAAAGGAGGAGGAAGAAGATAGAGAAGAAAAGTGAAGGAAAAGGAATACAGGTTTGGTCTTTTGCCATTTAATAGCGTTTATTCTTGATTTATCTTTGTTAGCTTTATTTTATTACTCTTTATTCTTAATAATGTGTTGACTATTTAAGATTACAGATTCACTTTGGTATCTTGAAAAATCTTGGAAATATTGCTTGTTTATGGTCACATTATCTCATGTTAATTCGTCTTTGTCCCCTGCAATTGGTAAACATATAATTTTTAGCATGAATCTTGGTAAGTTAAAGCTTAATTTGTCAATCTTTAGCTAATATGGATTAAGGTGTTGATAAAGTTGGAATCTTTACATGTGAGAGTAATCAAAATATAGCCTTTAGGTTAAAATAAGAACTTGATGGAATTTTAAAGTAAAAAAAGTGAATTTTGGTCAAAAAGATAAAACCTAGAAGAATTTTGATAACGAAAAGGGAGTATTTAGATAAGAAAGATGAGATCTTAATAATTTTTAGTGCCAAAAATCGGACTTTTAGATGGGGAGGTCGAGTTTAGACTAATTTTGATAATAAAATTGGAAGAAGTTAGAGCCTTTGGTTTAATTTGATAAATTTTAGAATGGTTTAGCTAAATATTAACGTATTAAGTCAATTAGTTAACAATTAAATTAAAAGGGGATACTTTTGTTGAATAATTTATTCTTTAAGGATGTAGTAATTGGGATTTGGGGTATATGACCTAATAATTATAATTTGGAGTTTGTTTCTAGTTAATGTTTGGGCCTTAGTATTGATTTTTTTGGGGCTTTTCAATTCTTGTTGGGCTCGGCCTATTTAGTGATTGGTTTAGGTTTAGTTATGACTTTTTAAAATGGGCTTATTCTTTGAGTAGTTGTGCTTCTTTAATGTGTATATATGGGCTTCTAATTTATTGTGAAATTGGGTTTTGTTTGCTTCAGTCATTTTTCAGTTAATATATAAGTAGGGTTAATCATAACTAGTTTAAATAGTTAATTAACGTAATTTACCCTTAGTTAGTATCTAGTTAATTAATTTCATAATTAATTAGAAATCCATCTGCACCATGCATCATCAAGTATATGTCTATTAGCTGTTCAGTGAACTTGTAGTCATGTTCGAAAATGAGATTCCCCCAAAAAGGGTCTTTCTAGGTCGGGACCGTTTCATAAATCACGTCGAAATGCCGGGTCGTGCTTTATGGAATGGCCCCGGTTGACACAAGCTCTCTCATATTTGTTCTTATTGCATTTTTAAATTCATTCGATACTCAAATAAAAAGGACTGTGGACATTTGTTTCCAAGGATGAGACTCCCCATGAAAGGGACTCTCTAGGACGGGACCGTTTCATAAATCACGCCGGAACGCCGGGTCGTGCTTTATGGAATGGCCCTAACTAAATATCCACACTCCTCTAAAATTGACCATCCATGTATCATTTGCATCATGTCTAGGCGGACCCACCAGAATCAGAACTAAGGGCAAATTAGTAGCTAAGGTTAAGCTTAATTCGTTAAATTAAGGAATAATTCAAAAATTAAGAAAAAGAGGAAATTCAAGGTTATAAGATTAAAAAAGAGAATAAAGATAAAAATCCGAAAAGAAAAGCTTAATTTTGTATTTTCAAAAATACCCTTTCAGTCGAAGGGTCATTTTCGTCTTTTCGCATTTAAGTCTAGTATTTTGTTTTTTCCAGAAATACCCTTTCGGGGGAAGGGTCATTTTCGTCCTTTGCATTTAAGTTTAGTATTTTCTTTTCCCAAGAATACCCTTTCGGTCAAAGGGTCATTGTTGTCTTTTGCATTCAAGTTTAGTATCTTCATTTCCAAAAAAAAAAATACCCTTCCGGTCGAAGGGTCATTTTCGTCTTTTTGCATCTGAGTCTAGTTTTATCTTCCAAAAATGCCCCTTCGGTGAAAGGGTCAATTTCTTCATTTTCGCATCTAAGTTTACTTGCAATTTCCAAAAGTGCGCTTTCGGTCAAGGGGTCAAGCTTGTCATATTTTCACAATTAAGGGAATAAAAGGTTTTAAAGACTTAAGAAAACACAAAAAGATTAAGATTAAGCATTTAGGATTTAGGATTAAAGCAACCAATTTATGAATTTTTCCATATTAGTGTTAAATTTCAGTATCGTCTTGTTGACGGGCGTTGCGGGGGTGCTAATCCTTCCCCACACGTAACCGACTCCCGGACTTAGGTTTTGGTTCGTAGACCGTAGTATTAGACGTAGTGTGTTTGTCGTCAATCACATGGTCCATTAGGTCTAATAATCAGTAGGTGGCTAGTCACACCTAGGCAAAAAAAGATTAGTGGCGACTCCTTTAGGCCAGACTAGTAGTTTATTCCTAAGTCGTTCAGCGATAGGGACCCCGGATCCGCACGTTGCGACAAAGTGGAGCGAAAGTAGCAAATTGGTCCCTCAAGTGAAAAAATATGTAATTTGGTCTCTCAAGTGGAGTTAACTGAGCAATCAAGTCCTTTTCGTTAATGTCCGTCCAAGGTCCGTTAAATCGTCCCACGTGGCAGTAACGTCGTCAACTCTGCTGACGTGTCATCCACCACATCAATTTTTTCGGAATAAAAAAATACTCTCTCTGTCCCATAATATATGTCCATTTTAACCGTATCATAAAGTTTAAGAAAAGTAGTTACAACTCTAACTTCCATAAATTTTTATCTTCTCTTTCCAATTTTATCCCTCTTCTCTCTCCTCCCACTTACTCCCTCATAGTCAATAGATAAATTAAATTCCAACTAAATTTCTACTATTACTAACAAGGGTAATTTAGATAACTTAGGTAAAAGTTGCATTGAGATTTAAAAAGGGACTTATATTTTGGGACAAATAAGGTTTCTAGAAGAGGACTTATAATATGGAACAAAGGGAGTAGAAAATTAAAGGGAGATAAAAAAAAAAAAAAAAAATCGAAAACAATTACATTAAATCAAATATTTTTTTTTTAAAAAAAAAAACTATTACTGGAAAGTGTTTCCAAGTTTCTCATGATTCCAAAGCCATTGAACCCTCTTCAATGGCTCAACAAAGAACCGAAATTTATGCCTCAATATACAGCTAGAAATCGAAATCAAGACTAGCAGTAATCTCTATTTTTCTGCACATAAAAAACAGAGGGTAAGAATTATTATCCACTTAATGTCTGGACTATTTGCTTTGGAAAGAAAGTGCCAAACTTTTTTGATTGCAATAAAAGTTTATTAAGGCCAATCCCAATGCCAACCAAAATTGAAGTCAAGTAAATCATTGTACATTACTACATACAAAATTATAAAGGAGACCAATTATCAAGGCCATGGAGCCTGAAAGGATTAAAGCATGCAAAACCCAGGAAAAAAAAACAAAATTGGGGTTTTTGGTTTTGAAATTGGGGGTTATATTTCGAGAGGTCGGATTTGTATTCCAAACGGTCAAGATTAAGCTAGTACAGAGGAGGATAAAATATCTTCAAATCAGCTCCATCCGACGGCTGGGATCAGTAAATCGGAGCTTTGAAAGGTGCGACAAAGGCTTGCTTTTAAGAGATATTTCAAGTGATTTTGCTTTGAGATTTCATGTGGAGGAAGAAGAGGAGGCAAAGGGGAGTTAACTCACGGCTATTAAGGGCTTGAGCAGCATCGGAGACCGGTTGGTGTTGAGCGGCGTGAGAGGTGTCGAGGGAGAAAACAATGGGGAGGAAGAAGATAAAAAACGAAATTTCCCTTTTCTTTTTCGTTTTAATTTCCTTTTTCTTTTTTTAATCTCTTTTTTTTTTCTATTTTATTTTTTTATTTATGAATTTTTAGATTTTTTTAAAAAATATTTTTTTAATCAAAAATATGACGTGGCAGATGACACGTCAGCAAAGTTGACAGCGTCATTGCCACGTGGGATGATTTAATGGACATTTGGACGGACACTAACGAAAAGGACTTGATTGCTCAATTAACTTCACTTAAGGGACCAAATAACATATTTTTTCACTTGAAGGACCAATTTGCTACTTTCGCATGGACCAATTTTGTACTTTTACCATTTTATCTAACACAAGTAAAACTTAAAACTGGTCAGCTCAGCTCTTCCCAATATATACTACATATTATTTGAATAAACATATGGAAATTACTAAAAGATCCCTACCCCGGATTAATGAGGAGCGAGAGAACTAATTTTTTTCGTCTTTTCCCACTTGGAAGATTACTAGATGTCCTAACTTTTAATTCTTGAGGGGATTAAATAATTAGATTTTTTGGTCATTTCTCAATTGACTTTAATAGAGTAGTGGAATTACTAAAAGATCTCTACCAAGGCTTGCTTTTGGAGTTAAATAACTTATTTTTTTCGTCTTTTCCTACTTGGCGGAATACTTAAATGTCATAACTATTGATTCTTGAGGGGATTAAATAAGTAATCTTTTTGGTCATTTCTTAATGGACTTGAATAAAGTAGTGGAATTAATAAAAGATCCCCATCAAGGATTGATGATGAACTAGAGAACTAATCTTTTTCGTCTTTACCTACTTGGCAGATTACTTAAATGTTTTAACTTTTGATTCTTGAGGGGATTAAATAACTAAACTTTTTGGTCATTTCTCAATTGACAAATGACTCAAAAAGTCGTATGTCATATTCCTTTATTTCCTTCTTTCCCCTTAACGATTCTAAAAAAAGAACGCCCGTAGCGCCAGCGCGGGCCGATCAACTTGTACTATATGGGTTCATATATATATACTATATATTATTTTTAACTACATAGGAAATTACTAAAAGGCCAAATTGAGGATTAATGTGGTGCCTCCTTTTGGCCATTTTTGGTCTTTTCACACTTTTCGGTGACTAAAGAGCCCCTCTATGAGTTTCTTCCATTCCTTTTCCTTCTACCCTTTTTCGTAATTACACATCTCCCTTCCTTAATTGTTTTTAATTAATGTTTAATGCTTTTAATTAATTGCTTCTAAACTCTAAACCCTTAATTATTTTTAATTAATGTTTTTCTTGCTGTTTTCTTTTTTCCTCTCACCAACTCAGTTGCTGCTTCCTTTCAATACCTCAGTTCTGATCAATCTTCAAGTTTGCCAAAAATCAAACATTTCCATCACTCCCCTCTATTTTCACCTTTATATCTCTTTCCTATCTTTTTTCTTCGTCTCCATTCTTTCAACATGAGTCGTTCAATATTTTTACCATTCTGAATTAAAATCACCCTTTGTTCAATGTGAGTATTATTATCCAATTAACAACATATTTTATTATTTATTTGCATTTCCTATTACTTAAAAAAAAAAAATATGTTCTAAGTTTTTTTAAGGAAAAAATCATTTTCATTTCTTGATTTGGGATTACAAACGCACAGGAAGACCCGTACACACCGCTACATGATTAGCACATTACTGAAACGCTAATCTATGAGCCAACAAATAAACCCAGTGAAATCTCATTACAATTCAAATAAATCTCTATGCACATAAGTAAACTACCTACCTACCAAATACATAAATAAACAAATTACAAATAAACTCACATTCCGTGAGAGTTGAACCTAAGATCCCATGGTTTAGGTAGGCTGGAACTAAGAGTCCAGTACTCTACCACCAGACCAAATGCATTTAATTCAGAATGGTAAAAATATTGAAACTAATCCATTTAAATAATTACATTTTTACTGCAACCTTATATAATTCAATCAATTAATCAATCAAGCACCACTCTAGAACAAAAAAATATTCTTGGCCCTTATATAATTGATTATATTAATATCTTTATTCAATTAGTTAATCAAGTACTACTCTAAAATAAAAAAACGGCCGTAACGCCAGCGCGGACTAATATAACTTGTACCAAATTAAATATTACTGCAAATTAGTAAATATTAGACTCTGCCACATTCACTTCGTGAATGCAATTATATTTGCAATATATTTGCAATTATATTTGATTATATTAATATCCTTATTCAATTAGTTAATCAAGTACTATTCTAAAATAAAAAAACGGCCGTAGCGCCAGCGCGGACTAATATAACTTGTACCAAATTAAATATTACTGCAAATTAGTAAATACTAGACCCTGCCACATTCACTTCGTAAGTGCAATTATATTTGTATAAAATACAATTATTTATTTTTTATGAATTTTGAAATAAACACTTTCGACAGATATTCAGTACTAATTAATTACAAATTTTTTATTTTTCTAAGTATCTATGCAACAAGAATGATATAGATCTCGAACTTGTTCCCAGGAACCAGGAAAGGAGCAAGTAAGAAGCAATGTTAAGAGCAACTCATCTCCCGCCTGTAGCATCTCCAACTTTCTTTGCTCTCAGGCAATCTTTGGTTCCAACTCTCATCGTTTCCTTCTACCCTTGTTATTCACTTCGCAAACTCTCCGCATTTTCCCCCTTTCGCTCTTTCTTCTCCAATCCTCTCACTTCCGGTCGCCCTTTTCTTCCTTCTCCTACTCTCAGCAAAGTCTCTCCCATGGTGGGTCATCCACGTCTCACAGCAACTGGTTCGTGATTTTATCAAAAACCCATGCTTTTGTTTGCTCTTATCTCTATCTTGTTTCCCCTAACTTGGGATATCCTTTTTCTTCTTTTTGTAGCTTCATTTAATTCAGATAGTAGCTCTGGAGATGACAGAGAAATTTTGGTGCAGCACTTGCTTCTGAAAGAAGATGACCAAAAGCTTTTGTTGGAGCTTCAACAGAGAATTGCAGGAGGTTCCTCAATTTAAAATTTTTATTTTTTAGACTAATAAGTTATGGATAATGGAAATTTCTATAATCGCTTTTCTGAGTTTTGTTGATTACTAATTCATAAGCAAGCCTATGAATTTTAGCTTAACATTTAATATTTACTTTTGCTACTTTCTTTTCGTTTCTAGAAAAGGTATATGGTGTTACATTTACCTAGAATTTGTGATTTGATTTTATTTTTGTTTTATTTTATTTTTTCATAATTTGCGTTTCCTTGATAGCAAGTTTTAAGAAGGACAAAAAAAGGAATGTTAAAAGCAAAACTGATATAAAGACTAGACTAAAGTCAATTATATTGTCATTTCTATAATATTTTTCTCTTATGATTGGCTTCATGTTGATTTTTTTGTCATTTGTTTGGTAAAGGAGAGGATTTAAGTGATCTTGCTGTTGAATACTCAATATGTCCATCCAAACAAGATGGGGGAATGCTTGGGTGGGTGAGAAAGGGGCAAATGGTACGTTGCTTCACCCAAAGGTTTTAATATTTTTATTATTTATTTATATTTGGTGTTATTTCAAGAGTGAAAAGTATAGTAGGATCTTAGCTAGTGGTATAAGAACCTATCTAGATTGCTTCATATCCCTATGGTGATGCTTGTGGGCTTTCGGTGCTTTTATATTGTCCCTTTACAGGTCCTTTCATTTAGTTTAATTGTTTCACTTTAGTTCTATACTTCTATACTCAGCATGCTTGCCTTTTTTGACCGGATATTCAGTTTGCTTGTTGAAATTTAACAATTTCATGATTTAAGTCTTCTTGATGGAAGCTATTCACAGTTTTATGTAATACATTTATTTTCATTACTTTATTTAAGCACCATTTGACAAGATAAAAGTTGGAACTTTACGTGCAAAGTATTTGATGGATCTTTTTTAATGGCAAATTTTATCAGGTACCCGAATTTGAGCAGGCTGCATTTAGTGCCCCTTTAAATAAAGTAGTGAAATGTAAAACTAATTTTGGATGGCACTTGTTACAAGTTCTATCTGAGAGGTATGCCCCTGGAACATTCTGCCAGTTGAAACATGAGCTTGATGGTACAAAGCACTTTCTAATTATCCTTTAGTTTGCTTCAGGGAAGAATCAGTGCTTAAAGACATTCAACCAGAGGAATTCCATGCTAAAATGCAAGATCCCAGTTTCATTGAAGATGCTCAGTTGATAGATGTCCGCGAACCTGATGAAGTGTATGCTTGCTAATTTAATTTTGTGTTCTTGCACTACTAGAAATAAAAGATGTCTTATGTGGATTGGCCATTTTTCATTCTCAAAATATGAATGAGATGCAGAGCAAAATAACTAGAAATGCCATTTCTTCTTGGTATGAATGTTATAGGGTTTAGCAATTACAGCATAACAGCTTCTAGATGCTTAGAGTGTTAGTTGAAGTGGGGGGAAAGAATTTTAACAAGGTAATTAACAATTAATTTTTTAGCTTCGATACAAAGCTGTTAAGTGATTAAACAAATTGCAAGAAAAATTGGATAGCATAAAGTGTTAAAAAATTTATAGTATTTGACAGGGATAGAAAAGATATTCCTGGAAATTTTCCTGTTTGTTATGCTCCTCAAATTTGAAACATTTTAAAAGATACATTTCTGTTATAGCGTTTCATAAACAATCTTGATTTCTGGTTTGCTACCTGAAGCCTAACCTTCATTTTAATACACTAGACAAAATCATGAAATACAATATTTACCAAACTTTTAATCAGTAATTATATCACCAAAACATGGCAGTATACAGCTAAAACATTTCACATAATGATGATGGCTGCTTAGAAATTCATGTTTCTATCCTTTTGACATGATAGGTCGATAGCTTCTTTGCCAGGATTTGAGGTTCTTCCTCTCCGCCAGTTTGGAAGTTGGGGACCAGAAATAACTAGCAAGTTTGATCCAATGAAAGATACGTATGTCATGGTAAGTATTTTCTTGTCAATTTCCAAGGGTCATCCACTTACTTTTTCTGCATTTAACTAAGGAAAAATCAATAGCATCTGATTATAAAGTTATTGGTCTTTTATAGTAGCTAATCAAGAAGGCTGATTTTTGGCCAAAGATGGCACAAGAATGTGCAAATATTATGAATATATTTTGTTCTGGTTTCTTGCTACTTTCTGTTCGATATCATATTTTGATTGTGTTAAAACATCTTATGCAGTGTCACCATGGCATGCGGTCATTACAGGTTGCCAAGTGGTTAAAGTCTCAAGTAAGTGTATCATTGTTACATTTTCAGTTTTGCTTTATATATATTTCACATTTCTTATGTGTTTCTTTGGAATTGACATTCACTTACTGGGGTATCATGACTTATGCCTCCTTGATCCGCCCCCTGCATTTTAATAAAAACCAGCGCTATTATTACATTCTCCGTTTTGCTTTGTTTTATATTTCACATTTCCTGTATGTGTTTTTTTGGAATTCTTGTCAACCATATGGGTTTCCTTATGAGTCGTGGGAGTTCCCATCCTTTACTAGAAAAATTAGTGGCGAAGTAGCCATTTGCGCTCTGCTGTAATATAATGTACCTATTGCTTACTTTGTCTTTCATTGGATGGAAGTTCATTGTAAATGTTGAAGAAAGTTTGAGAGCAATATCAACTTTTAAGCCTTTTTGTCTTTATTCCATTGCCCACTATTTAAACCAATATGGTCAGGAGGATAGGCAAGTCATACGTCGTAGAAAAGTTAGCGTCTCCCTCCTACTTTCCTGCATGCAGCTTGTTTTTGCAAAGGGTTGTACTGAAATAGGTTGAGAACTGAAAGCATTCAAACATTTGTTAAATGTCTAATGTCTTCTGAAAAAGGAAAGATATCCTTTTATTTGGATTAGTGTTTTGTTGTTGGGGGTAAAGGATTTCTTTTATTTTGGCCATTGGGGATAAAGGATTTGAAGACAGGTGGTAAGAAATCTCGTTGTTTTTCTTCGCTTCACCCTTCTCCTGTCCAGGCCACTCTCTGTCTAATTGGGTTGTAGATATTATTCTTAACAAGATCCTGGAGAATCAATTCATTTAAATCAAAAGCTAAAATCTAATTGTATCTGTAAACCGTCTAGTTAACTTCTGTCTCCTTGCCCATACATACATGATATACATGTTCAGTTTAAGTTGAGACCATCCATCCTAGTTGCTTTTTTCAAATACGCTCCTGTTATTAGATTGTATCTTAAGAGTTTCTGGCAAGTTTATCTTTTATTTCATTTTTGGTCGGTGTTCTTGTCGCTAATAAAATTATATCGGAGGTGATTTCATGATATGTTTTCATAAACAGTTTTTCGTTCAATTTGCTGGTTCTTTATGTAGTAAATTTTTTTTTTTTTGCTCTTTTTCCTGCACAGGGATTCAGGAAAATATATAATCTATCGGGGGGAATACACGCGTATGCAACCAAGGTGGATCCCTCCGTTCCTACTTATTGAGATTATATCTCGAGCATCCTTGCTCTTCTTTTTCTTCACAATTTTGGAAACTTTTCTCTTTATACTATTATACTTTGGTGGGTGTATTTGCATATTGAAGCTGTTATCAATTTATTTTCCTTCTAAAAACAAACATTCCATTTCCTTGGGAAACACGGTTTCACAAGCCATGTTTTTCGCTTGGCAATCACTCCAATCCAAGAATTGGAGTCACATTTTGTTATACAATATAGTATCTTTCTATCAATGAAAACAAATAGGCTTTATAATAGAGGTTATGTACTGTTATTACCTTATTATATTATATTCGGTAAAATAAAATAAAAAAATCCCATAGGGACAAAAGTAATATCTGTCTTGTTTTTTTATTTCAGCCGTTGATGGAGGTGTCCCCCAATCCCAACAGACAGGGAAAAAAAGGGTTATTTCAAAGAATTTTGGCCGGGAAATCCTCTGGACCTCTGTGTTAGAACACTTGACTTTCCAACAAATTCAACACAGCAACGAGTGATTCAACACACGGTTAAATCCTAAAATCCCTCCAATGCCACCACCCAAATCCAAGCTGGTTGTACTAAACTTTGAACAAATTATGGTTGTGTTTGTAACGAGTTTTTCTTCAGCCCATTGATAATTTAGGGAAAATTGTCCCTCTTGCTTAAGGCCATCAGGCAGCCTCTTCCAATCCCATTCTGCCCCTCTCTCTCCATCTCCTCCCTTGCACGATGGGGAATTGTTGCTCTCGTGGCAACCCCGCGGGTGCCCCTAACACCAATGAAAAGGGAGACGCCACCCCTGACAACAATCACGGCGGCACTGGTTCCCCGCAGGATAGTCCTTCCAACCCGCCAAACCCAAAGCAATCCCACCCCACGCCCTCGCCCGGAGCCTCCTCCAAGCCTTCCAAGCCTACCCCTATCGGCCCCGTCCTAGGGCGCCCTATGGAAGATATCAAGAGCACCTACAACATTGGCAAAGAATTGGGCAGGGGCCAGTTCGGGGTTACGCATTTGTGCACTCACAAGGCCACAGGGGAACAGTTTGCTTGCAAGACCATTGCTAAGCGCAAGCTGGTTAACAAGGAGGATATCGAGGATGTTCGAAGGGAGGTTCAGATCATGCACCATTTGACCGGTCAGCCTAACATTGTGGAACTCAAGGGGGCTTACGAGGATAAGCATTCCGTTCATTTGGTCATGGAGCTTTGTGCTGGAGGAGAGCTCTTTGATAGGATCATTGCGAAGGGCCATTACACCGAACGCGCTGCCGCTTCTTTGCTTAGGACCATTGTCCAGATTTTGCATACCTGCCATTCCATGGGGGTCATTCATAGGGATCTCAAGCCTGAGAATTTCCTCTTGCTCAACAAGGACGAAAATTCCCCTCTCAAGGCCACCGATTTCGGTCTATCAGTCTTTTACAAGCCAGGTATATAATATATCATAATTAACAAAACAATTGGTGATACATTTTTTTAATCATAACAACAAAACAATGATACATATATTTTTTGCCTTCCCAAATCCCAAACAGGTGACGTCTTTAAGGATATTGTTGGTAGTGCATATTATATTGCGCCTGAAGTGTTGAAGAGGAGATATGGACCCGAAGCTGATATATGGAGTATAGGAGTTATGTTGTATATTCTTCTCAGTGGTGTTCCTCCCTTTTGGGCTGGTCAGTTTTTCTTTTCATCAAATCTAAACCATTCTACTAGCAAATGAAAAAAATCCAAAAGTTTCATCCTGATATATATTTATATTAATATATGTAGAATCTGAACATGGGATATTCAATGCAATTTTGCGTGGTCACATTGATTTCACAAGTGATCCATGGCCTTCAATCTCACCCCAAGCCAAGGATCTTGTCAGGAAGATGCTAAATTCCGATCCCAAGCAGAGGTTAACAGCCATCCAGGTTCTAGGTAACTAACTATATTTGCCTCAATGTTTTCTGCTTTTTCTTATGACAATGAACATTTTTCTGGATAATGTGCGCGCTAGCTGCATGTTTCTTATACAAGTATATGGCTATATATGAACAGCTCATCCATGGATCAAAGAGGATGGTGAAGCACCTGATACTCCTCTTGACAACGCAGTGCTAACCAGGCTCAAGCAGTTCAAAGCAATGAACAAGTTCAAGAAAGTTGCTCTGCGGGTATTCAATCTATATGCTAAACATTGATTATTCATAATTTCCCTTAAAATTATACTTGTTTCTGATCAAATCTTCCTGAAACTGACTGTAGGTCATTGCGGGCTGTCTATCAGAGGAAGAAATCAAGGGATTGAAGGAGATGTTCAAGGGCATGGATACTGACAACAGTGGGACAATAACACTTGAAGAATTGAAACAAGGCCTTGCTAAGCAAGGAACAAAACTATCTGAATATGAAGTTAAACAACTAATGGAGGCTGTAAGTCCTTTACAAAGATCATCAAATCTACCGTCTTCTCTTGTCCATAAGTTAATCTACTTTCATTTTATTTTGAAAAAAAAAATACAGGCTGATGCAGATGGAAATGGAACCATAGACTACGATGAGTTCATCACAGCCACAATGCACATGAACCGAATGGATAGAGAAGATCATCTCTACACAGCCTTCCAGCACTTCGATAAAGACAATAGCGGGTAATGATAGTTACAAAACTGATCTAGTTCGATCTAAATTCTAATTTCAGTTCTGTTATGCATTCTTCATATATAATTAATTATATACATCTACTTTCAGGTACATCACGACTGAAGAACTAGAGCAAGCTCTCCGTGAATATGGCATGCATGATGGCAGAGACATAAAGGAAATCATTTCAGAAGTTGATGCTGACAATGTAAGCAAAAAAGAAAAAGACATGTCCCATTTAAAAGAACAAAAGCAATTTCCATTCACCAATAAACAAATTGCTTGCAAAAACATTTCTCACTGCATAAATGATGAATATTGGTTGACATTTATTTGCAGGATGGAAGGATCAACTACGATGAATTTGTGGCAATGATGAGGAAAGGAAACCCTGAAGCAAACCCAAAGAAGCGGCGTGACGTTTTCGTTTGATTTTCTAGTGTTGGTTGAAGCTAAAGGAGGGTGAACATTTGAGAAGGAAATCATTGTGAATATATTCCCTTGATATAGGCTACTAAATGGATATGGAGAGAAAGCTGATTTGAAATGCAGATTTGTGCATGAAACAAAAATATATACACTAGAAAGGGGTAACATTAATGCATATTTTGTACATTACTCAATATCAAAATGGGAGAGGGATATGGTTATTGAGAAGGTATGGCTAAAGTAAAAAAAAAAAAAAAGGAAAAAAAAAGTTTGATATGTTGGGGATTTGAGGATTGTGAAATTTGATGGTTGCTTTTGTAATATGGTCAGTTTGTCTTCTCTTTGATCTGATATCTCTCCCTGTTATGAACATTTGTAACTGCGTCCACACGAGAAATTATGATCAGTTATTGGCTTACTATAGTCATAGTTAGGAGATTTGAATCCATGGGTGTTCCTAATTTGATGTATTTGATAAATTCATGTCCACTTTTAGGCATAATAATTTCTTACATGTTGCGCTTTACTAACACAAAAACCTTGATTTTTTTAATGTGCAAATTCTTCTATTTTCAAAAAATTTATGTATCTTTAAAACTACTAGTTCTCACCTTCACGTGCGTTGCACGTGGCTCAACGCGTGTGAACAAAATTATTTTTAAATGACTTTAAATAATAGTATAAAATCAAAAATATTCAATTAAAACAAACAATTAAAAAATAATGAATATTTATTATTAGTGAAAGCATAGTATTCATGTAAAATTTTATAATTATAAAAATAATTAAGAAATTAAAATTGAAAATTGAAAGTGCAATATATTGGGAAATAAGTTTTACATACTTAGAATTGAAAATTGAAATTCATGTAAAGTTGCTAATAGAAGCATGCATTTTTAGAGAATAATATATAGGTTTACACTAAACAGTAACTAGACTACTTTCTTGGTCAGAGGCTTACTACAGCACCACCTCGCCTTGAAGAAATTGGTGTTAGTCCTCAAATGGCATAACTTTGCCCTGCTTTTTTCATCTTGATTTGTTATTACTTTCCCATCTATGGCCTTAGTTGGGATCCATTTGGCTGGTACAAGTAATTGGAAGGTTGTTTTGCACACCCTACAAATTTGATTGAGCAGAAAAGAAATCATAAAATATTTTATGACAATAAAAGTTGATTACACATAACAGGAATAGCATTTCTTTCTTAGAACCAAACATAGAATCAATATAAATTAAACTTGAAAATTTAACAATTTCATAACTTCAAATAGATTTGACTTTATCAAAAAAAAAAAATTGTATGACAGGACTAACACACTCAAACAACAATGACTTCACCCAGTTCTCCTCATATGATCACATACCTTGGTTCCAAAGGAGCCAACTTAGCAAAAATCTTTAACACCTTAATCAAAACCCAAGTTGTTCTTTGAATCAACCAAAATCTTATAAAATTCAGGCGACTTTACAAAACACCCCAACAACAGTAGATAAAATCTGAGGATCAGAATTCTATAAATTTTCAACTAAACGTTTAAAACACACCCTAACAGAATTTGGGTATTTCTCGAAAACCCTTAAAACTACAGCTACAACCTTTTTTCTAGTATACAGTTTATTGCTAGACAGTAAAGTGAAAATCTCCGGGGTCAAATCTCTAGCAAGATCAACATTAGCAATTCTGGATAAGCATTGAAGAGATAAAACTTACTTCAAACTCATTGATACTGGAAAGATCCTTGCGCAAATGATTAGTTATAAGGAGAAGAACAGGGGTGGAATCATGGAAGGATAATTGCATTTATATATAGAAACATAAATATAAACACTTAAAAAATAAACTTGATTGCCACTATATGTATAAATGAAGTATAGGTGGACTATGGGAAATTATAATCCTGTTATGTTATGAGCCAAGAGTCCCTGGCTAGCATTAGCTACCTAATTAATTATTAACATTTCGAAGGCCCCCTTAATGAGGACACGTTAAAAAGGAAACATTAAGGTATTTTTTTTTTGCCAAACATGTAGTTGAGACACATAATTTTCTCCATTATTGAAATCTTATATTATAAAATTCACTATTCAAAATCATGTGATTGTACCTGAGCTCTTAATTTGCTTTGTTATTAAAAAGGAAAAAACGAAGATGAAGATGAAGATGATCACCAACATGCAAGATAATCAATGCGTAAAAGAGGCAAATCCTATATATTCTAATTAATTAAGGCAGAAGGGATTGATCATGTATTGGTTTCAAGGGCTAGTTTAAAAATAATTAGGCGCTTAACCCACACAAAAGAAGTCACAGTAACTTGTTGAAGTTATAGCATTAATCAGGCAAACAATCAATCATCATGGCATTCATCGCCCTTATATTATGACATTATTATTATTACTTTAAAGAGATGCAACAAATTGTTCATCAAACTTTTAGTTAGCAGCAAGCCAAATACAGCCAAGAAAAACCAAAAGAGATATTGTTTGTTATGGTGGGCAGAGATTGGCATCATACCTTTCCTTGGTGGAGATCTTGAATAATGAAACTAAAAAAGAGAGAGAGAGAAAATTAAGTATTGAAGAAGAGCTAGCAACTCAAAAATTAGAAAACGAAAAAAAAAGAGAGAGAGAAAAGAGAGAAAAATAACTTACAGGTTAGAGGTAGAGGATGAGGTATAGAAAATAGGTTTTGATGAGGAAAACTATATATATATATATATATATATATATTATAGTAAGTTGTTTAATTTGATAAGAATAGTAATTATAGTAGTAGTCCGGTTAAAGTGTATTGTTAATTGATACTCTTGTTGTACGACACAGTATATATTGAAGACTAAAAGCAATAGAGTTCTAGGTAATATACAAAGGTCTACTCAACTTTTTTATTAATAATAAAGATATAAACAATATCTATATAAATAAAATTTAATTATATTAATTGTAGAATGACAAAATAGAAATATATTTGACAAATAAGGGTACAATAGACAATTCAAAAGTTTTACAGGTGAACGTACTTTTTAATATAGTATAGATATAGATTATTACTCATATGGCTTTTTTGTTTTTTTTTATGCTTTAACTTTTTTTATACCGATATTCATTCACTTAGCACTAATAATGATGAGTTTAAATTATATTAGGATGATCCTAAAAACACCACTTTTTAAGATTCCATTCAAATCATGCCACGTAACCTATTTTTACTCAAATTTAACATTAACTTTACACACTACCTCACCAAATCCAATCCCTTAATTGTAGAAATTGATTTTTTTTTATTTTCATGTCTCTAATTTGAAAAAAAAAACAACAAAAAAACTTTCCTTCTTAAAAATAAATTCTTGATATGACAAAAAAATTCTTAATTCACTGTACATGTAGTTGTACCGTGAAAACTGAAAAGTTTTTTTTTTCTATTGATTTTGTTTTTTTAAATTGTATTTCATTTTTGTGGACGGGGCTTTTTCATTTTTTTTTTTTTTTCGTACTTCTATTTTTAAAAAATGAAAACAAAAATTTGAAAGAAAGGTAATTTATAATATTTTATCAAGTATTTTTTTTGAGATAATAATTTATCAAGTTTGTCTAATATTATTAAGTTTGATAAAGAATAGAGATTTGTAGGAAAAAAAAATAGAGATAAGATTAAATAGTGGATATATGGTGAGAAATGGTGTAGAATAAAACTTTGTAGTCATTGAATGAGATTAAGAAAGGATTATATGTCATCAATCTAATAGAATCCTAAAAACCTTACATTTTAGGATCATCCTGATAGAATTAATACCCAATAATGATATAATTGATAGTAATCTAAGATTCGAAACTCAACTCTTGCATTCCTTTGAGAACATCATACGTGTAGTTTTCTAATGTATAAAATGACTTTTATACTTCGTTAAAAAAAAAGAAAACCTTCTATAAGCTAATGAAAGCTAATGGAAGAGGGGTAGCTTTTCCTCAGGGTTTTAATCTAGGCTAGTTTTTTTCCTTTCATGTTTTCACCAAAAAAATTGTTGTCATAATTTTCTATAAATTAAGGTGTAGTATCTAATGACCAAATAAAAAAAAATAGTAATGTTTATTACTTAATTTAGCTTTCCAATAATAAAAAGTTAACAAAATAGCAATGTTTTTGAAACCGGACCGGCAGTGGAACCGGTGAAGGCTCCGGTCGGCGGTTTGATAAGGGTATTTTATGGAAATTGTTGAGATTTTACCTTTTAAATATTATATATGGTAGATATATGACACATAAAAGCATTTGGTGCAGTGGTACAAGCATGTATTTTTGTTTCCCACAAGGTTGTGGGTTCAAAACTCACCTCCTTCAAAATATTTTACAAAAATTTCAAATTTCAAAACCGGTTTTATCCGGTTCAACCGCCGGTCCAATCGGTTTTTTCACGGTTGTTGACCATGTTGACTAATCGCGGTTCCCACACCTTCAAGGACCGGACATGCCATCGGTTTCCGGTTTAACCGATCCGACCGATCGGTCCGGTCCGGTTTTTAAAACAATGCAAAATAGTTTGAAATATATTTTCCCAAACATGGGTCAAAGTAAAAAAGGTGATTAGGAATGTTTCGCATGTACTCCAGGGAAAAGATTGCAATTTTTAAGCCTTGACGAAAGTTAGCTTAATTTATTTTGTGTGATAAATTAAATTCCTATTGTACTAATTGATTGAAATTGATGGTCACAACAATAATACTAGCAAGTAAGAATAATTGGAAAATTCACAGAATTGTATTCAACTCCCTCAAAGTTAAGAAAAAACTAATTATAATGCCAAAAAAAAGGAAAAAACTAATTAGACGATTATCATTAATCTAAAACCAAAAGAGAGAAAAAGACATTAAACATTATTTTTGGACATCAATTGTAAAAAGTTTACTAAAACTAAAATGATTAAAGCTTAAGTCTCAAGTCAAGTCCATCTTCTTGTTCTTCAAGATCCTGAAACTTCTCTTCTTCCTGTCCACCAATCTCGACGCTAGAACCCTCAAGGGGATTCGAAACAATACTAATATAACTGCTATTCCCTTGGAAAGGCGTAAGATTCGCATCATCGAAAACTTGCTGATATGTTGAAGGAAACTGTCCTGTAGTAACCATAACCCGGCTTCGGAAAACTGGACCTGCTCGGTTCGGCGTAGTAATGCCAAACCTACGCGCCATACGCATCCAGACATGAACCTGGTGAAGCTTTCGAACCATGGGATGATGATGATGATGATTATTATTATTATTATTATTACGAGCAACTCGTAGGAATCTGTTTCTGTTCAAATTACAACCATGAAAGGACGAAGGACCTGAAACCATCCTATTATTATTGTAATAATAATAATAAGGATTTTGGTAGGCACCAAAGGGAACGACTGTGCCCACCATCGGCACGCCTAAAGCTTGACTCCTTCGGAATCTTTCTTGGGTTTGCGTATTTTCTTGCATAGGGAAGGGCAGAAAATTACTTCTGGACATGGTGGAAATTCAACAATGAAAGAAGAAAAGTAGAACAAGACTCTTGTTTGCTGAGGGAAAACTAACAAGATTTGTACGTATATATAGAGGGAAAAAGGTCAACCTTTTTCCTTGAAGAACTGAAAATCTTTTATAAACGGAAGTAAAAATATTTGTACAGCTGATCGATTGCTGATTTTTTTGATGTACTATATGAGAAAATTACTAGGAAATAGACGGTTCTGACTTTGACTTTACCATACATATTGCATTAGCTGATTCGTTTGGACGATACTTAATTGTTGCCTACTTGCCTTATATTAATTATGACCTCGATTAAGATCAATTAGCTAACGAAAAATTAGGGAGAAACGAGTGTTCATATATATTATACCCGAGAAAATAATAATGGCATAGGATTTGCTTTAATTAATTTGTTTTTTGTTAAGAAATTAAAATATCCAGGTAATACTTGATTGATTTGAAAATCATTGAGTCAACATTCTCCTGAATAATTTCAATTTGAGGGTTTTTATTGAAGATTTATTGTCCTTAATTAGTTTCCTTGATTCTCGCAGTACTGTTATATGGAGCACATATACATGGAAATTAAGAAAGTGTGGTCAAATGAAATGAAGTCAGCTCATCCAATAATTTACATAGAAACCCTGAAAATTAGGCCAATAAGGAGTATTTGGTTCACGGTCCACCTAAAAAATGAAGGATTCATTCCTTGACCAATGGAGTACTGAGTAATTATGTTGAAATGGGTGTGTAATTGATCGAATTCGAACAGTGAGGTGCTCAAACTTGAAAATTATTATCAACTTAGTAATATAATTTTATTTTTGGCTAATTGCTCAAATAAGGGCCTAACGTTTACCAAAATGCTCAAATAAGGGTCTGATCTTTTAATTTAGTCAAATAAGGGCCTAACGTTTGCCAAAATGCTCAAATAAGGGGCCCATCTTTGAATTTGGCCAAATAAGGGCCTAACATTTGCCAAAATGCTCAAACAAGGGCATGTCTCATGTGTCATCCAAACTGACACCAGACCCTTATTTGAGCATTTTTGATAACGTTAGGCCCTTATTTGGCCAAATTAAAGGATCAGGCCCTTATTTGAGCATTTTCGATAACGTTAGGCCCTTATTTAGTTAAATTAAAAGATCAGATCCTTATTTGAGCATTTTGGTAAACGTTAGGCCCTTATTTGAGCAATTAGCCTTTATTTTTAGAGCTGAAGAATGACTTTGTTAAGCATCCATCCTAAAACATGTTGGCAATAGGAGTCCCTTCATGTGTAGCTTGGTACATGTGCACAATTGAGTCTGGAGCTACCCTCTCACGTGGACAACCGAGTCTGAGGCAATAAGACAGACCTAAGATCTAATAACATGTTAAGTATCCAATCTAAAACCAATTGGCAATAGATTCACTGCCTCATATCAAATGATAAGGCATTCAGTCATGTCATACTGAACAGATGTGTGATACTTAAACCCATTGTTAAGCTCACCATTCTTAAACACCAAAGCTGAAACCCCATAGTTGAAACTCCTCCAAAATCTACAAGACCAAAAATTTGCTTCCCTCTTCTAAACAATTGAGAATAATCAAAATTACAAAAAAGAAGAAGAAACCCAAGCTGAACGCGAACTCAGCTCACCAGTGTCTTCTTCTCTCTTCCTCGTGTTTTCCCTCTCCTTCAAAAGTTCTTATTTCTCATGCTGAAATTTCTCAAAATTTATCGAATTCTCTCAAAATCTCTTCCACACGAGTAAGAATTAAATTTTAATTTTAATTTAATTCCTCAGATTTCATGATTTTGGGAAAATTTCTAGCTAGAAAATTTTTAAGTAGTCTGATTTCTTGTGATTTTCTTTGGTGCTTTTCTCATCGATCGCACTAATTCATCTATTTTGGTTTTTGTGGCTGATTTTTGTTTGACCACATTGGCGTTTTTGAAATCGATTTATTTATCTCTATACTTTTATGATTTAGGTACTCTTGATTTCTTCTCTTATTACTTTGAGTAACATTTAATTGCTTCTGCCAATAGTTAAGGATTTTGAATGTAAATTAGGGTTTGATTGTTATTTAGAAATTTGAATATGAAGTAGGGAATGTAAATTAGGGTTGCTTGTTAATTAGATTTCAAATGTATATTAGGGGTGATTCAGTTATTAAATTCATTAGCTTTCCTTTTAGCATTTGCAATCCTTCAGATTTAACCTGTGAATCGCAGGTTTTACTTCCCAAATGGTATTTGAAAGGGTTTAAGGAGCAATCCTTTGACAAATAGTGCATTTGTAAGTAATTGAGGGTAAATTGTTTTACCATTTAATTGAATTTTATTGATAATACAATGTGTTGTTTTGTGCCTTAAGGTTTATGTTCTCTAATGGCTGTCTAGGTAGAATTTGTGTATGATGTAGCTTACAACTTAGTGAAATATAGTTTCAATTAATGCTAGAGGAATCAAGGAAACAAGCTTAAAGCAGTCCCTTTCTAGGTTTATTTCTTTGAACCAGTATTTTATCCCTTTATTTTTCCACTATGCTTACATCTATTGTGCTTTATTTCCTTAGATATTGGCGAAGATGATAGATAAAGCGAAGTCTCGTCAGTTGCTCTCACTCTAAGAAATCAAGCATCTCAAAACCTCTCAATCTCCCTCCACAAGTGCTTCAAGGTCTCTCTATCTCTATTTGATTATGCATCCAGTTAAGGAAATTTAAATTTAGAACTTGTTAGAATTAGTTCATTTGTACTAATAGGGTAATTGTATTCCTTATTTGATAGATGGAGAAGTCATGCATGCAAGCTGGTTATCTCATTTAGTTGGTGATACAAGATGGCCGATGGTCCTCTTCAGCCACTTGCCTGTGATAATGGATTAGAATGGTTAAGGTATCGGTTTAGCATACTCTGCCATTCATGTTTTGTGATTGGCGGTCTATTTAGGATGATAGACCGTCAATCAAAACCATAAAATTTTGGAAGCAATTTTTAAAATCAAAAATTAAAATTGGCTTTTGAGTTCTTGATAAAAATTGTAGATCATGAAATCACCTTTTAATAGACACTTGAATCATCTTAATCGGACAAATAGAAAAAAAGTTCAAAAATAAAAGCCAATGTGTTAAACCGTCCAACCTATAAATTGTAAAGGATTAAATAGCAGAAAGCATAAAAGTATGAGAATCATTAGATAAATAATCCAAAAAAAATATTAGTTTATGGAGAATGAGACCCGTAAATAGTAACTTTTTAACAAAGTTCCTAACAATACACTCGATCATCAACTCAAATAACGAAAAAACTGAGTATGAAAGTACCGAAATACCTCTATCAATTTTATTTTTGGGTGAATCATATAGTTAGATTATTCCATCGCTTTTTTGGATACTTTCACTTCCAACGATTATTATTTTTTATAATTTTTCTAACTCTAATGGTCAAGAAACAAAAGCACCCTTCTCTCTGATCTGATCCCTTCCCACGGTTAAACCCATAAAAAAAACTAGAGAACTCCACTATATAATCCATTTACAAGTTCTTTTCCAATCATGAATTGTTTTGGTTAGATTGGTTTTTATGTATTTTTCATTCTTCCTATTATTGTTTGTTATAATAACACACACACACATATATATATAGTGGCATAAATGCCACTTTGCACCCTTAAGTTTGTACGGACTGTCACTTTGCACCTAACCTTTTTATTTTGACCAAAATGCACCCTAAAGTTTTTTTTTTTGCGCCACTTTGCACCCTCCGTCATGATAGGACAAATGATTCTATCACGGTGTCCGACGTGGCATGCCACGTGTACCAAAAAGTGACATGTGGCATGCCACATGTACAAAAAATTTAACACATCTCACGCCACGTGTACCAAAAAGTGACACATGTCACACCACATGTACCAAAAAGTGACACATGGCATGCCACATGTTTCAAAAAGTGGCACGTGGCATGCCACGTGCATAAAAGGATACGTGCAACATGTCATTTTTTATCCACATGACATGCCACGTCGGACGCCATGATCGATTTGTTTTGTCCTACCGGACAGAGGGTGCAAAGTGGTACAAAAATAAAATTTTAGGGTGTGTTTTGGTCAAAATAAAAGTTGGGTGCAAAGTGACAGTCCATACAAACTTAAGGGTGCAAAATGGTATTTATGCCTATATATAATAAACAAATTACTTGATATTAGTATGCGAAGGGGAAAATTGCAAATTCATATCTTAGTAAAAAAATATAAAGATGTGTTGTTAAGGGAACAGAAATGTGGTGGTTGGTGGTCTGAAGGCAACAATTAAAAATACGCTACATTAAAGATGCCCTATAGAGGTGGTTTAAACCATCTCAAAGTCGCATATAATGTATTTTCGCCTATAATTTCACCGGCTCTAGGATTATTTATACTTGTATATATACAATGTAGGAGAGAGAGTAACTCGGTCTCGTCATTACGAGGCCCATCAGTGTGGTCCATATATACCTGTCGGACACCAATCCGAACCCAAAAGGTTAAGCTTGTGTATTTTTGGATCTTTCAGGTTTATATGCCACTTTTACAGCTCATTCCTTTGTGATGCGGGATGTGACACTCACATGTAAACTCCAACAAACTTCCCCGTTCACATATGACAGATCTCCCCCGTGCGACTGACCAGATATTTCTTGGATAACCAGTTAAGTGCCCGTTCTTTTTTGGCTTGTTCACACTTAACCACACCTTGCACCATTTGTGCACCCAATTGTTTTTTTTTTTCCAGAAATACCACACCATGGTTTTTTTTTTTTTTCTGGATTGCTATTTACCACCCCCCTTTTGCTAAATACTGTCCCCCTTTTTACACTTTTGCCCTTTGTTCATATTTTGAACTTTCTAACAACTTCTTCAAACTCTAAACCTTCAAACCCTAAACTTCATTTTTAACAAATCTTCAAATTCATTTTCCTTCATTTTAATCATAAACTAATTAAATACTAATTAATAATAAACTAATTAGATACTAATTAAACATAAACTAATAAATTAAGTAATTTTAATTAATTAATTAAAACTAATCATAAACTAATTAATATTAAAAAAATTAAAAAAAAAGAGAAAAAGAAAATGGCCGAGCCGCCCAGTTTCTTTCTTTCTTTTTTTCTTTAAATTTTTTAAAAATATTTTTTACATCAATCCACGTTATCATCCATTTCCGGAGTTCTCGGCTTGTTTCACGTTAATAATTAGCATATTTTTGGAGATTTCAGAGTATTTGAAATATTACAAAATGGAGCAAAAGGCAAAAGTGTCAAAAATTATAAAAAGGGGGGACGGTATTTAGCAAAAGGGGGGCGGTAAATAGCAAACCCCTTTTTTTTAGCACAACCGCACCACAAACTCCAATCGAACCTAGCCCTGATACCATTTATAGAAACTAGAAAATACCAAAGCAATATCTTAAACATCAAACCACAAATCAACTTTATTCAGTCAAACAATTAACTTCTGTCGCAAAAGCCATAGTCGGCTCTCAAAACCCACGACACAGAGCTTTTAATTTTCTTTTTGGGTTTCTCACATTCAACTGGCACATGTTTTGCTTTTATACGGTGGACGCTTAGGAAAGGTTGAAATTAAATAGGTTTAGAAAAGGTTCTTGCCACGTGTACGGTGGAGGTTTATTTGAGAATATGGACCGTTAAAAGAGTTAAAATAAGGGAGACTTTACTTGTTAAGGGCAAATGTAGGTTTTAACCATGAAAAGATAAAATTAACCTACAACTTTTATTATCTTAAATAAAAAAAATGGATAATTATCAACTAAAAATCTAGCCATAAAAAAAATCAACTAAAAAAGAAATCTGATTTTTTTTTCCCACAAACACCAAGAATATTTCTCTCTCATTCTTAAAAGATCAAACACCTTTTTTCATGAACCATAGGAAGAACATTTTGAATGTTCTAACTTCAAACCCAACCACTACCCTCATATGATAAATGGAATTATCAACCAAGACAGAATGCAAATTCAAAAATGCAATGTTCGTCCCTCTGCATCTCTCGATCCCGTCCCCATTCAATCTAATTTCCACTTCGCCCCCTTTACTTTTCCTAAAATAAATATATATAAAATTTGCAGTAGGATTTCAGAAGCTTGGCTCTGCTGCTTCCATGGCGTTTAATAGCAGTAAAGTAAAGCTAGTATATTCTTCTCTTTATTTCATTCTTCCTTTTTTTTTGTTCGGATGGATAAGTAAGAAGTAATTGAAAGATGTAAGATGAAAGAAGAAAAATGAGAGACGAGAAAACTTTTGCTAAGAAAAATCGTAATTTGAATATTCAGATCTGGACATTTTTGATAAATTTGAAAAGAGGCTGGATTTGGATACTTGGGTTTTAATAGCATCAATGAGCGGCGGTCGAGTTAGAGCTATGGCGGTGAGCCGGCAACGCTTCATCAAGTTCTGCACTTCAATTGCTTGGATCTTATTAAAAAACCAGTGAGATTTGATCCTTATTTTTTTGGATAAGTGAGATTTGATCCGTAGGGAGAGAAGAAAAATCCAAAAATTAATTCTTTTATATGAAGATGATTTTAAAGAAGGGAAGGAAAAAATACATGAACCAATATTTCATATGAAGAAAAGTAGAAAATTTTCTACTGCAATTTCCATGGAAGACTAAGAAGAGAGAGATTGTTATTTGTTAATGACAAGTGGGTCATGGTAATTACAAAATTACTTTTATCCTTCCGGTTTTCTCTAACTTCTTCTTTAGGTAGTTTTCAATCCAATCAACGGCCCACATGCTCTAATCAATATGAGCCGTACACATGTTACCAACCTTTCTTAAACCTCTACAATTTTAACCTTTCCTAAGTCGCCACCCTTTTATACATGGGGTTTAATTTGGAATTAATGTTATGCACTCACCACCCACACACAAATTCTTGTAACACACCAATAAAAACACGAGAAAAAACACCAAAACACAACCAACTTTTATTAATTTAAAAAACTTAACTCAACAAGAACAAGAACAATTCTAATGGATACTCTAACACATAAACACAATTTTCTTGACTAACCCTAACTGGGTTTCACCAGAGAAATCCTTTGGGTAAATTCCCAAACCTCACACAACCTCGAGGTTTTTTTGAATCTCACCTAAACCTGGAGCTTCTTTTAATCTCACCTAAAACCCTAAACATAACACCCTATCTATACTAGAAAATACTAAAACCCTAATGGACCCACTAAATAAAATAACTCTCAATTAAAATATTAAACCTTACTAAATAACAAAATACCTAAAATATTATTGGACTTGGTTTAACACCAACATACAAGTATAGAAAGGGTGAAGAGGGTACAATGGAGAAGAAATTGTGAAGAACAGGTAAGAAAATAATTTATTGAAAACAATGAAGTTTTTTTTTTGGCCAAAAAAACAATGAAGTTATTGAAATTTAATAAAAAGTGCCTCCGATATTCTTACTTTGCCCAGGCCCCAGTGCCAGTATTTGGTGCCTGCGTATATATTTTCATACATTGTCGTTGCTTCAAATATTAATCCTTATATAAATTTGCTAGTAGACTATATTAGAAACAAAAAAGAAACTACTATTAATTATTTTAATGAAATTAGCTTACAAAAAAGCCAAGTCAAGATAATTTGAAGCTAAACAAGCATATATATATATATATATATATATATATATCAATTGAAAATACATAAATATATCCTCAATTTCATCAGATTGTTTTGATCGAGAGACAGCTATGAGGATCACCATACATAAATCCTCTGAGAAGGGTATCATTATTATTTAGGAAAGATAAGCTGTTGGGGTGAGGCGTGGGCGAACCATGGCTGAAAGAGGAACAGCCTTTTGCAAAGCAAGGCCAAAGGTATCATCCATGTTTAGTTCCGTCCCATTTGGTATCATCCACTCGAAAGAGTGCACCAATGTGCCTAAAATGTACTCAACTAGCACAATCCCCATCCTGGTTCCTGCACAGATTCTTCTTCCAGCACCGAATGGAATGAGCTCAAAATCATTCCCTCGCGGATCGATTTTGGCATTCTTCCCACTCAAAAACCTCTCTGGGGTAAAGTCTAGTGGGTTTTCCCAAACTTGAGGGTCACGACCAATTGCCCAAATGTTGACGCTGAGCCTAGTGTCTTTGGGGATGTAGTAGCCATTGATCTCACAAGCTTGGGTGGAGACTCGTGGCAAGTTCAAGGGAGTGGATGGATGTTTCCTGAACGTTTCTTTGCAAATGGCTTGCAAGTATGCAAGTTTTGGTATGTCGGATTCTTCCAGCCTTCGGTCTCTGCCTATCACTTTATCCATCTCCTCGTGAGCCTTGTTCAGTATGCTAGGATTTTTCATCATTTCGGCCAATGCCCATTCGATTACGCTAGAGGATGTGTCCGTCCCAGCAGTGAATAGATTCTTGCCATTGGAAAACACAAAATTAACATACAATTTTATTTTTTTTTTAAAAGAAACTAATTAAGTTTTATGATAGAATATACTAATTACCAAGAGAAGTGCCTTGACATTGGTTAAACTGAGCTTCTCCGCTTCAGAGTTGTCTGTGTTAGCCATAATAACGTCAAGGAAATCAGGCTTTCCCTTTCGCTGTGGAGCTGTTTCTGCATGCTCCTGCATCATCTTTGTCAACAGTGCATCCCATCTTTTATGTAATTTCTTCATCTCACCTTCAATTCCTTGCAAATCCATCCATGCAATCGACGGAATGAAGTCTCCGATGTTGAAAATTCCGGCAGAGGTCATGAGCTCCACAACCATGTCTTTGAATTCGTTGGATTCGGAGCCTTTCGTCACGAAAACACGTCGGCTCAGTATCACTTGGCCGATCATATTGGCCATGGCATAGGTCAACATCTCTGGCACCACCACAGGCTCGCCCTTTCGGCTAGACTCACACATGGCTCGAACCATATGGCCTAACTCAACGGCCCGTACTTGGGTCCAATCCTCTAAAGCCTTACCCCCAAGCATGTGGAGATTGCTCAGTTTACGAAGCAATTTCCACCTTGGACCATAGTCCGCAAACACCATGTCTTGCGAGTTATAAGCCAAGTGGGTCGCGCCAGCATTGGGAGGTCGATTCGAGAAATTCAAGTCAAGGGTCTTAAGAAAAGCACGAGCGGCGTCGGGCGTTGAAGCCACCACCATGTCGCACGTTCCCATTTTCAGGTGCATGACGGGTCCATATTTTTGGGCTAATTTGGCCAAGGTCACATGGGGCATGGACCCTAGCAGGGGAAGAGCGCCGACCACCGGCCACCCTTTCGGCCCCGGAGGAAGGGTTCGGGTTGATCTTCTCACAAGAGAAGCAATGAAATAGCGTGTGATAAAAAAGAGAATAACTGCTGACAACAACTCCCGAAGGAGATATGGGTCAACGGCCATGGTGAAACGTAAAAAATTTCTAATGCCAGTAAATTATTAGGTGTAGAAGAAAGTAAAGTGCTATACAAATGGCTTTGGTTAATGTGAATTATATACACAAAGCCAGCCAAAGTTAGGTTTGCACGTGATAGATTGAGCTTTCCGTACCAACCAATGTTAGGGTAAATGGGTAATTCTCACAAGATTTTTAATGAAAGAATAAGGCCAGGAGAGTGGGTGATTCAATTTGTTCTGTAACGCTATTATAGCTTAAAAATTTTCCCAGTCTGCAAAATCAGGTGGGTTGGACTAAATAGGTTTCCTATGTTGGAGAAAAGGAGTGAATAGATTTCCTATATTATCTTTTTCTAATGTGGCTAATGTGTGCCGAAAACGGCATTTGATTTGATTAAATGACAATCAGACGGCTTAAAAGGGGGCAAAATCGTTACCTTATTTGTTGAGCTAATGCTATCATCAATCAAGTTGGGCAATTTTTTTAGTGGGGGTTACTAAACTCAGTCAAGATTTAAAATGATTACATTTTTCAATTTTTCTTTAATAAACATTGGCCGGTGGTTTCTTTTTAATTTAAAATAAATTAAAGTTACTTTGTGTAGTTGATCTTAATCAATACTCCATATATTAAATTTCCTCGAAAGTAACATATCATATACATTAAATCTTGGTGGGGAAGAGTTTATATATATATATATATATACTAGTTTTAACTTTCACGTGCGTTGCACGTAATACAACGTGTTTAAATAAAATATTCATATGAAATTATGATAATCTCTCTATTAAATTATGATAATTACTTTATTTTTTATGATCCCATTATGAAATTTTGATAACCTTCCTAGGAAATTTTAATAACGATACTATGGAATTTCGAGAACCTTTTTATAAATTTCTTTTAACCTTCTTATGAAATTTAGTTAACCTCCCTAAGGAATTTCGAAGACCTCAACATGAAATTTTGATAACTTCCCAATGAAATTTTGATAACCAACACTATGAGATGTTGATAACCTCCATATGATATATTGATAACCACGTTATAAAAATTTAAAAACCTCCATATGAATTGTTAGTAATCACACTCTGAAATTTTGATAATCACACTATGAAATTGTGATAACCTCGCTATAAAATTTTGATAAATCTTCCTATAAAATTTAGATAAATCTCCCTATAAAATTTTGATAACTTTCTTATGAAATCTTGATAACTACAAATTTTGATAACCTCCCTATGATTTTTTGATAACCTCATTATGAATGTTTGTTAATCTCCCTATGAAATTTTGACTACATACTATGAAATTTTGATAACTCTCTTGTGAAATTTTGAAAACTAAACTATGAAATTTTGATAACCTTCATATGAAATTTTGATATCCTCCTTGAATTTTGATATCCTCCTTGAAATTTTGATTACTTCATAATAAAAGTTTAATAACCTTCCTAATTTGGTAACCATACTATGAAATTTTGATTACCTTCCCAGAAATACCACTATGAAATTTTTGTAATCACATTTTGAAAATTTGATAACCTCTTTATGAAATTTTGATAACCTCTTTATAAAATTTTGTTGACCCCTCTATGAAATTCTTATAATCACATTATGTAATTTTGATAACCTCGCTTTGAAATTTTGATAACAACACTATGAAATTTTGATAATCTTTCTATAAATTTTGATAATTCGATCTCTATGAAATTTCGATAATCACTCTATGAGATTTGATAACCTTCTATCACATTTTAGTACTCCTTATGAAATTAAGACTTTTATAACCTTCACATGAAATTTTGATAACCACAATATAAAATTTTGATAACCTCCCCATGAAATATTTAATGAAATTTTGTTAACTACACTATGAAATTCTTATAATTAACCTCGCTAATAACATTTTGATAATCTCTTTGAAAACCTTTCTATAAAATTGTGATAATTAACCACCCTATGAAATTTCAATAACCAATCTAAGAGATTTTAATAACCTGATCCTATGAAATTTTGGTAACCATACTATGAAATTTTGGTAACCACACTATGGAATTTTGATAACCTTCTCAGAAATTATAATAACCATCTTATGAAATTTTAATAACCACATAGAGACAAGAAAATCAAAATCATAATATCACCTACTCTTCTAACTCAACAATTTCCAATTGAACAAAGTGAATGCGGCAAAACATTATATAACGAAGAGATTGAGCTTCACTAACAATAGTATTGTACGTGTTAGTGTTAGTTTAATCTTTTTATTGACATTTAAAAATTGAAATTAAAAGTAAAATATTAAATTCAAAAAATAATAGTAAGGAAATTTTGCATGTTCATCAACTAAAATCAATTTGAAAAACTTATAATTCGGTCTAAATTGAAATTTTAATTAATTTTGAAATAATAAAATTATACTAAATTTTAATAATGGAAATTTAAGACCAAAGACAAAGCTTGACTTTCTTATAATTTAATACACGTATTATATAATTAAGATAAGATTTAAAAAATAATGAAATAATTAAAATATTATTTAGTAATGACAATT
>AWWV01009278.1:0-60331 GCA_001974805.1 Corchorus capsularis | reverse complement strand
GGGGTGGGGGGGCATTATTTAAATAGGAATTATCTTTCTGGAACTGGAATTAATATCATTATTACCAGTACTGCTCCGACCATCTCCTATAGTTTGCCACATGGCCATGAACCATCAGACAGAGGTAATCAATAAGACTCCACATTCATTGTTCAAATTAAGTCGTTGGAATCAAAACATGTTTCTGAGAAATTAATCAAGTTATTTTGAATGTCAAGGTACAGAAACAGAAGAAAGCATGGACATCTGTTCCTCAATTTGGAGGGTGGGATAAAGGTCCAGGAGCCACAAATTACTCAATGGTTTTCTCCCAAGCTCGTGCCAACAGGAAGCAACAGAAGATTAACATTAGGCGTAGCCTTGGTAGCCAACAGGAATTGATTCCTGCTTCATTACCTTTACCTCGCCGACTAGAGGAGGATGATTCTGTTTCTGTGTCGGTAATAAGATTTCATTAAATATATGCTACAACAATTTTAAATGTGTTCTAAACTCTGCTTTTCACTTTTGACTCATGTATGTATAACTTGGTTAGTAATTCCTGCAAATCCCCATTTTCTCATTTCTAATCCATTGCCCATTTGCCCATTTGCCCTGCAGAAGAAAAGGAAGATCTTGACCTTCATTAACTGCTGCATCAGGCCTTGATTTCCACTCATTTAATTAGACCGCCATGTAATAATATACACAAGGCCTTCTTCCGGTGGGGGACTAAGCAGAGAATGTTTTTAAGATTTAATTAAGCATATGATGTTCCAAGTAAACATCCTCCTTACTAATGTATAAAATTAAAGGGGATTTGCGATAATAGCAATCCAATAAAACTTGAAGCACTGAAATGTTCATTTCTCATCTTTCTGGCTGTCAATTGATAAATTTAGACTCTGTTGTATAATGCCAAAAACACTTTGATGTTTGACTAGTTATTATAATGTAAATGTAAATGTGGTCTCCGCAAATATACTTTTCTTTGTCAAAACAACTGTTTCTGCATCTCTGTTCAAACTAAATTAAACATGACTAATTCCTTCTAATTTCATTTACAACTACAGTTAAATACTAGTATCTGTCTTCTTTAATTTCCCCCCCTTGGCCGGTGCTGCCTGTCATTTAATTAAGATGTCGATTTGAAGCGCTTGACGGGAGCTTTGAGGGAAGATCGGTACTTGGCATCAGCCTTGTCAATTCCATTGAAAAGATAACTCAAGGGAGGCATTTCTATGTACTTTCCACAACCAGGGACGACTTTCAGCTCATCATCTTTCCAAACAACTCTTCCTCCCACAATTGTTACTTCAACCTTCCCCTGAAAAACCATATGAAATTCCTATTAAAATTGCACATGGATGACAAGCTTCAGATTGAGTGCTTGAATTCATTTCGCACACAGAGAACCTTAGATATAGCTAAGTGGATCATTTAATATTTTTTCGAAATTTTGGAGAAAGCATGCAGGACCAAGTAACAGTGGTAACTGGTAAGTGCTAATATGAGAAATACCACAGAAGATCAGATGCCTAACATCCCAAGGCATGAATTCTTATTTAATCAAATGATATATCAAGTTATCAACCCAAAAGATTTACTACCCATCTGGTTTTTCTATTTTCCCTTACACAATAGATACCTCCATACCTTGAACAACCTATATGCTCCATCTTTTTTTTTTTGGCCACATAGGAGGTGGCGGAAGGAGCCTACCTAGGGGGAGGTGCCTACCTAGGGGAGTGAGGACTCTTGAACTTAAGACCTCCCTCGGATGAATTCTAACCTCTCACCATTTAGACTATAGGGAGAATTCCTATATCCTTCATAAGTTGCTACTTTAACCTTGAACCATCTATCCCATGCAAGTAGCTGCTTAGTTCATTTAGTGGAACTGTTCTAGCTTTCTACCTCATAATAACACCATAAGATTTTTCAATGCACTATTGGATCTCAATGAGTCCACATCTATTTAGACGGCCTAAACCCAAATAAACCATGAATTACTATTTCACATTTGAAATGTAACAACAGAAGGTAGTGAACACAGGCATGGTAAAACATTTGAGAAATAGGATTTGCTTGGAGATATTTAAGAGATTATGTGTGCAAGAGAGTGACACCACCGACAGGAAGCATAGACTAATACTCAATACATGATATCAGTCAACATTACCTTTCAAAAGTGGAAGAATAAGTTCCATAAGATCCGGTTACTGGTCCCAGCAAATGGAATAAATTAAGAGATTGAGATTACCTTTCCTTTCCTACCCTCGTAGATGTTAGTATCAGTTCTAGAGTGGTGGGAGCTTGCACTTATTTCAAAACTCGAGTTAGGATTGAATATAATGATATCTGCATCAGATCCAGCGAGAATTGCTCCTTTTCTTGGATAGATGTTGAAGATCCTAGCACTGGAAAATGCCAAAAAGTTCAAGTAGTTACATATGCCACATATGCGGGCAGCTAAAAGCACAGACAAATTGTTGAAAGCAAAGTCAACACACGTACTCTGTAATGGCATGAATTCGTAAATAAACAACTATAGTGATTAACCATAAACTAAATTGTTCCGATTAAACCATACCATTCTGTGCTTGTTATCCGGACATAATCAGTGACAGATATCTGGCCAGATTCCTAAATGACAAAGTCAATATTTGAGAAAACAAATCATTTATAGAGTATGATCACGACCCGGTTGTTTAATTTAAGAACTTAGGAAAAAGTTTACTAAAGCTTACCACCATCGTATCCCAAACCAGGTGCATCCTCTCCTCAATCCCTGATTTCCAAAAGTATCACAATCTGAGATAGCTTTAAATCAATAAAAGAATGCAAATTCAAATTTGCCAGGGATCATTTATATTACCATTGACACCATTGGGAATTTTCCTAAAATCATCAATGCCAAAGGCTTTTTGCGTAGAATTAAAGACACAATGATCAGTTCCTACAAGCTGCAACCAGTGAAAATACCTTCAGAAAATCTTTCAACCTTTGTTATTAGCAATTCTTATGCATCTTTTAAGTGAGAAAACGTAATTTAGCTTCTCAAGCTGCTGCCTTAATTCTACTGACATTTGCGGGAAGATATCAAAATCATTTTACCAAAAAGCCCATATCAGCAGGCTTTGAAACCTTTTGATGTGATGGCCAAAGAACCTAGAGAATCCAGGAGTATTTATGGCCTCTACTGTCACTAAATTCTTGTGATTAGGTTTTGACTACATAATTCAATGATGAATAAGAAACCTGCAAAACTCCAGTTGAAAGGGCTGCTTGCAGAGCCTTGTCATGTCCAGCTTCCCTGATAGGAGGACTCATCACGTACCTGAAATGTGAGAAGAATGTAATATGTCAAAACACTTTTATATAATTGAAAGAATATGAGTAAAGGAAAATGAAGAGGAAGGCTCATGCTTTGCTGCAGTGATGAACTCAGGATCCCAAAGCCCAGAATCGTTGAGGACTAATCCAGAAACCACAGGCTCTCCAATGACCTTCTGCCCTGTAACATGAAAAAAGTTATTCCAGTCAAGAAATCTACCTCTCCAAAAGGTTATGATCCTGCCAAACTATTCGGACAACTATTTAGAAGATCTACACTGTGGTTAAAAGGTTGCGAAAGCATCAAGTCTTTTTGCACACACCTTGCCAAACAAAATGCTCATCACATGGATAACATAGAGATATCATTCACGAAAATAAAAATAATGAGATACTACAGAACTTGATACCTGATTTTCGTGCTTTAGCTATTTCTTCCATGGCATCAATGCTCATCACGTGAACAACATACAGAGGCGTATTCACAAACTTCGCCAAACGAATTGCTCGTGCAGTTGCCTCACCCTCTAGCTGCATGGAAATCAAACTGGAAGCCTAAGTAATGAGTAGAACATATGCTCAATCACACATTAAATAAAGCAATCTTTAAAATACAATGAGTAAGCAGAAAGAAGCATCTTACGGAGAAGAGTTTTGCTGCTGATAAACAAACAGCTTGATAGAATCAGCTAAAATAATGAACAATTTGAACTGTAATCTTTCTAAGACATTCAAGTTCCATTTTTGGCAGCAAATGCAAGTAGTTCTACATCCTACAATTTATATGTAATTACCTAATAATCTTTTGGGAAACATATGGCAGAAAATTACAATGCAGATACAAGTAACTCTAAGTAAACTCTACGAGACTCTTGCTTCCCAGTTAGTACATAAATTAATAATAGGATAAAGTGGAAAATATAATGCATAAGTATGGTTGATTCTTATGTGGCATATCATTTGAAGGCCTTGGACATCCAGCCACTGCTGATCTCGGCTATGAGTGATTAAGGTAGGAAAGAAGCTTTCCCTACCCATCATTGGAAATTATATGAAGATCCATTAAAAATAGAGCAATGCAACTGATCCACAAATCACATATTCAATCAGACACATTAAACAATTAAAAGAGATTAACCAATTATGAAGGTTTAAAAATTACCACTGCAGGCCTAGAAAGGGCATGCCCTTCTGGACCAGTAATACCGAGCTCAATCATTCTTTTCTGTCCTTCAAATACAGCATCGCCATTTTCAGCATGGACCATAGCCAAGGCACCAAGAGACTTACACCTCTCAAATCCTTGCAGTAGAAGCTCATCATTGATCATAAGAGATCCCTTGTATGCCATAAAAAACTTGAAAGAGTTTATGCCTACAAGTTGGAAAAGCTACATGAGTAAATATTGCACTTCATTCAGGTATCCATACAAATTTTGCTTAAAGATTGGATCATGAAGTCTTAGTTAGATGTCAAAGAAGCTTCTATGATTGATGCCACTAAACATAAATATGAAAGATAAAGATTCTTACCTTTCTCCTTAACCATTATTTCCATTTCCCTTGAAACCGATTCATCCCATTTTGTGATTGCCATATGGAAACCGTAATCCATACACGACTTCTTTGCTTTCTTTTCATAGGCTTCAAAACCTGCTACCAAACTACCATTAACTGGTATAACAAAATCAATGTGCATTGTTGTTCCACCTGCTAATGCTGCAGCCTGACCACTAAAGTAGTCATCAATCGTCTCAGTACCCATAAACTCCATTGCAAGGTGCGTATGAGGATCAATTCCTCCTGTTGACATCACAGAACTAGTAAAATGATGAACAGAAACAGACATGTTTAGCTACTGGGGTGTCAGGAAATAGGGAAATAACTTGACAATGCACTTGATGAGGTTTAAATTAAACAACACATATGTGGGCCCATATCCACCATATTGAGGCCGGGTCATTTGATGGACAGGCACCTATGGGGAATATGCAGTAACAACTCCAAAATGAACAAATCTATTCATCTATAAACTCACCCAGGTAAACCAACAAGGTGTTACATGAATGTTCACGTTATGGATAGATAGATTCATGTTCTATAGGATTTTCATTGAAGATAGTATGAAATATGAACACATTTTGCAGACAAAAAAAGGAATAGTCTGTTCCTCAAATCTAAATTCCAGAAAACTCAATTGGCTGGATTAAAAGTAACAGGCATAAGATGTACACAATCCAAGATACATGATTAATCTTTTCGAGCTATTTTCTTAAAATTTTAAAGAGCACACCTCTTCTATTTCCATCCCCTACATTCACAGTCAAGATTCAAACAAAACAAGATATATATCATTTATTCATAGTGTTAGAAGATGACCTGGCATGACGTATTTTCCAGTGGCATCAAGCAATGTAACATCATCAGGAACCTGTGCAAAAAGGTTTATAAAGATCAAAAGCAGACAACAGCTTAAATTAAAGTAAGAAATTTGCTTGGGAACATTTCTAATGCCACTCAAAGATAAGAGCTAAACTCTTTTCTCCAACCAAATGCAGGGGGTTATATTCCCAATTCCTGATACCATGAAGATCAATTCAAAGATGTTGATAAAATTTTTCCAAAGTGAAAAATATAAAAGCCAGATATGATTTTATAATTGACATGCCCATCTTAGTATTGGGTTTTTAAAAATCTGCATAAGTAAGAAGATGTAACCTTGATATTAGGCTGGACAGCAACAATAATGCCATCTTCCACATAAACATCAGCTATCTGCTGGTGGTGAGCATTCACAACAGTTCCTCCCTTTATCAACAGCTTCGATGATGAAATCCCACACGTTGACTCAGAATATCCAACCCCAGCATCACAAAACTGAATCAAGTTCAACAAATACAATCACCCTTAGAATTATTCGTAAAAGCTAAATAAATTAGAGCAATTGAAGTGGAAGTAAATCCGAAATCATCGTATGAAGTTCAAGAAAAGTTTATTATCCCAAACTCGTTTATCTAAGCAGTAGCACAAACAAACAACCCCAAAAAGGAATTTTTTTTTTTTGGGTGAAGAAGAATAAAAGGGTCAACGCGATCAAATATATGAAAAGCATAGTGACTTTTATTACATGTTCAATCTTATTCGTTTAGAGCTAAAATTGGATCAAAATCTAAGAAGAAGAGGAGAAAGAGCGGGAAGTACCTGGTCGGATTGGGAATGAGAGAGCGATGAGAAAAGGAGAAGAAAAGAGAGAAAAAGGAGATAAAGTAAGGAATGAGCCATGGAATGGGAATGGAGCCTAACTTCACTTCACTTATGTTGGTTGCAGAATCCAGATGGATATATCGTTGGCTTTTGGTTGAGAGAGGTTGACTTTGAGGTCAGTCAGATATCTGTTTCCCGTTTTTGTTGATTTTTCAAATCCATGGGGTTTTCTAATTTCTATGGTGCTTTGTTGTGGATGTAAAAAAAATGTCCAATGAGAACCTTATGGTTGCATTAATTAATGTTTTGTAAGTTCAGGTCCAAGTGATAAGAGTACATCTTTGTTGGCGGAGCGGAAGAAGATGGTGTCCTTGAACAAAATTTCAGGTTGAAGAAAAATAAATTTCCATTCATTTTGGGTCCTTGTATATAGCAAGGCAATAGCACACAAGTTATATGTGAGTGAAATTGTATACATATTCTTCCTGGACCCAAAGTAGTGAAAATCGGTCATAAAAGAATAATTGAAGCCAAAGGTGACAATCATGTATTTCAATTTTCAGTACCTTAAAGAAAAAGAAAAATAAAAGCCACAAAAATGACAGTTGTAACTCCTCAAAAATGAACTTCACAATCACAGCATTAGCAACATAATAACCCAATTAAATTCATCTTGCTAATAACTGACTCTGAGCTTGCATAATATTGAATCCTAGTGTGCACACCCAAATGTGTAGGGTAACAAGCTCTCACATATAAGTATTTCAGAACAATGTAAAAAAGAAGAATGAATGTGACAGAATTGATGCTCTTTGCGAAATTGTATGACTCACTATATATACATACGATACCTACACTAACAGCTGCATCAATCATTAACCTCCGCTTTAATCTCCCTCAGCAGCTCATCTTTGTAGTCCTTAACAGTACCTCGGAAAGTGTTCATTCATGTTTTTCACTACCCAATTTTGACTCTTCTCTTCATCCTCACCTAGGCCCTAGAGTCACGAGTTACCAGCACAACTCCACCAGTCCAGTAAACTCATCTAGTGACTGCGGCTGCATTTGTGATTACCTCCGTTTGAACTTAAATGGTGAGATTAGTTACTGTACATACTATACTGTACAGATGAGAATATAATCAGCGGTGGAAACGGAAGTGTTAGGTGAAAACAGCGGTGACAGTGAAATTAAAACGTAAAATGACCATTAAAGGTATTAGCATTATACATTATATTAATTAATTTTTTATTGTAACATTATACATTTTTGTAAAATTTATACATTATAAAAAGTTGTTTATATAGGTGTTAATAATGGAAAAATTAATATAGTATTTTTTTAATGATAATACAATCATTATTTATCATTAATAATTTACTAAGATAAGTATTTGTAGGAGCAAGTAAAAGTAAAATATATAATTGATAAATAAAATAAGAGATAGGATCCAATTACACAGTGTGTAAAAGTTTTGTTTTACTCACTTTTTGGACCCTTAGATTTATCTAATCTGACGGTCAAAAATTAAAACAGATTTTCTAAATATTTTCTCTCACGAGTCACGCGCTCCTTCCCTCTGCTTCTCTCTCTTGTAACCTTCAGCTTCTTTTCATCTCTTTCCTTTACCCTTTGCAAACCCTTCTTTCTCTTCCTTTGTCAACTCTCTCAATTCTTCTATATCAAATTCATCATTTTTTCTCATCCATGGAAATTTATGTCAACCAATTACAAAAATCCCAAATTTTTGTTGATTATAATTGATGTTTTGCTTTTCAACCATCTTAAAAAGATTGTAAAACTAGAAGCCATCTATGCACCGATTTTACTGTGATGATTATCTTTGGTGGTAGACCAAGACCAAGCCATCACTTTCTCTTACATCAACTTGGGTTGCGAAGCAAATTCGTTTGCTGGGATTAATGGCTGTGTAATGTTTTTGTTTCTTTTGTGACACAAAAATAATGTCTTTATAATGAATAAATAGAAAAAAAGAGAAAGATTCAATGGCTGGTAAAAATCAAGTTTCAATCAAGCTGGAATGCATTTGCAGGTCCCCTTTTGCAAGAATAACAACAGAATTCAACCACTTAAATTACTACATGAACAAAGTGCATTGAGAGGAACAAAGTGAATTGAGTTTCTGAATCCAATTAAACATAAATTGAATGTGAATCCTTTATAGAACGATGGACTATTGAGGGAAAAAAAATGGGTTGGAAGAGAGTTAGCTAGGTTGGGGAAATTTTAGTGAGGAATAGGAAGGAAGAAAGTTGATAGAGATGACAAAGAATTAAAGAGGCGAAAGGAGCGCGTGAGGGAAAAAAACACAAAGAGAGAGAAAAAATTTATTTAGAAAATTTGTTTTAATTTTGACAGTCAGATTAGATAAATCTAAGGGTCCAAAAAATGTGTAAAACAAAAGTTTTACACACTGTGTAATTGGATCCTATTTCATAAAATAAAAGTACTAAAAGGAGCAACTATGGAAAATAAGTAAAATGTTATATATTTGAAATAAGTAAATACATAATGTGTAGTAATATTCCGTGGGGTAAAAAAAAAAAAGGAACAAACAATAATTTCATGGGACCAAGATAAATAGTGTTATCTATACTATATATAAAAGTACCAATAAGAGAAAACTTTATGTTTTCCGATTGTACCCTTATTTTTAAAACTTATTTCCAATTATACCCTTTTTTAAAAAAATATATTTCTAAATTGCTATTACTAAATAATATTTTAATTATTCCATTATTTTTTTACCATAAATTATTCCATTATTAATTTTATTAGATTATAATACGTATATTAAATTATAAGAAAGTCATTTTTTTCTCTCAATTTAAAAATAGTATATTAAATTTGAAAGTCAATTTTGCATGGTTCCTCTTTGCTTTATTCCTTTTGGCGGAATGTATGAATAGCTATTATGACTATTATGGTGTCTATATAAAAACAATCTAAATCTCTGAGTCTGTTCATCTTCTTACTATTTCCTATTCCTGGGAAGCAATCTCCTTATGGAACTCGATATCTTGAAAAGAAAAGGTTTGCCAAACCCATTCCCAGCTCAAAGAAATTGGAAAGATTTAGTGCTTCTGGTTCTTGTAATCACCTTAAATTAAGTAGATATAGTTTTTGAATTCTTTCAAGGTGATTTGCTACGCAGTGAACAGCCCTAAGATCATCTTCGTTGTGAAAAAAAAAAAGTCGAAAATTGTGATGGAACTTAATTAAGTCTTCTTCATAATCGTTTTCACAATTAGTCAATTACTACATATTGAAAATTAGAAAGCGGGAAAATTCATGTATGAGAGAAAACTGGCATAATTAAATTCAAAATTACTTGCTTTATGATAATTATAATGGATTAATAATGATATACAAAGACGAATGCTCACAGGAAGGATATCAAATGCAGACATGATGCTGCTACAAACTTTGAATAAGTATAAATCAAGCCTGTGTTAAATATCCGTCTTTGTTTCACTATGACCATCAATTATGAAACATATACGATGCTTTGACTAATAATTAGTTATATATATATTAATATTTAAAGTTGGTAAAATTTGGACCAATCAATACGGCTTTTCTGTCTCAGCATAATTTCTTCTTGAAAGCATATGAGATTATATAATTCTTCTATAAAAAGAACCTCCAAATTCAGTAGGAAATCATTTAGACCTCGATTAAGACTTTTTTGAATCCCATTTAACTGAACTAAAACTCGACGTTTCCGTTTATGGATGTCACCAAAACATTCCTTGCTCCAGGATTTTAGATCATACGACCGCAGCTGAAGTTTGGTCCGCTTCCCTACCTCTAGCTACCCCTTATGGATAAGTAGATTACAGTCTTGGATGAAAATTTCTCCCCTAAAGTACCCTTTTTTCTTTTTTTCCTTTCAAATGATTTTACAATAATTGGATGTTTTGACTCTTAATTAATTTTAATTATTTTAATAATTTCTTTATTTAAAGGAGTTCGGCCACGTGCAAACGTGAAAGCTAAAACTAGTAAACACAAAAGGACAAAAAAACATGAAAATTGGAAGGAGGCATTTGCGGGAGAGGACCGATGAATCGGTTTTGCTCCAGCCCAAAAGCGGCGTTGCACTGCCATTTTAGTTGACCAGGCCAACTGCCAACGCCCCAGGAATACAGCTAAGGCTCCACTTGATACGAATCTAGTTGTAATTGGTCCAAATCCACCTTAGAGACCCGCCTAAGATCAACTTGAATCACCAAACTTCTAGATGAGTATGTCGACAATCTTCACTTGATAAATCTTCCTTCGTTCGTCGGCCTTAGACTTCCAAGTCGACCTGCACTTGAACACCTAAGATCACAAGACTCACAAACAACCAAGCAATCACAACCTAATTGTTTGCTAGGACTCTACAAGATTGAAGAACCCTAAGTTTACTCAAACTAGAACAATGAAGCCAAAGAAATCGATGTGGGTATAAACCTCTCAACTTTATTGATTAACTTGACTTCCACTTTTACAAGAGATATTGGTGGCCTTATATAGTGATAGGGTCAACCAAAATCCTAAAATAAATCCTAATTTTCGTCCAAATATAAGGGCTAGGGAAAAACTAGTCCTGCCCAACTAGGAAAAGGAGATAAAGACATAATTAAACAAGGATTGGACTTAGTCAACCAAGGCCCAATCCAAATAACATCCAAACTTAAAAATAAACTAACTTAAGATATAATTAAGCCCAAACAAAGCAAACTAATGCTATTGGGCTCATGCCATGATGTCAATCCGGCCACTTAGAATCAATAGCAAGCAAAGTGATGAACTTGTAATTGATTTGTAATTTCTTACCCAAATCATCACCAAAGCTCTTCAAATGAACTTCAATGGTCTTCAAGTCTTCAAGATGAGTTCGAACAAGGCCCATGAGTGCATCCTTGAATCTCTTAGCTCTTCCTCTTGTCATCGGACTATTAGGCATCTTCAATGAATCGAATAGCATCTTTTTGGTGCTTGGAACATGCTCAACGATATCTCTATGATCTTCATACATCTCCATGCTTCCTTGCAGCCCTTGCACGTCCTTTCCATGCTCTCCATGCTTGTTTTCAAGTCCATAATAAGTCCTTGACGCATAATTCCTTCCATGATAAGCTTTGGGCGCATCACCAGTAGACCAGTGGACCACCGTTTTGAGCCCAAATGGTGCATGTCCAACTGGTTTGTACGCTCATCTGATGATTTTGCAATTGGAGTGAGGTCATTATGCTCCAACATTGTTCGCAGTTCCTGAAAAGGTGCTTGGGAATAAAAAGATGTTTCTGAGTTAGTTTGTAACTAAAACATACTTATCAATCAATAATAATTATTTTGAATAATGCATAAACGTCTGTTCCTCGATTCAGAGAGGGTGGGATCAGAAAGGTCCAGGAGCCACAAGTTATGCAATGGTTTTCTCCCAGGCTTGTGCCAATGTGAAGCAATGGAAGATTGCTTTTAGGCATAGCCTTGGTATTTGGTAACCAACGGGACATGATTGCTGCTTCAAATTCAATGGGGTAAGATTTAATTGCACCAAATTCTGCTTATGATCCTCAGTCCTCCATGCATGCTACAACAGTTTGAAATATGTTCTAAACTTGTTCTGCCTTGGAGTTATGTATAACTTGATTAGTAATTCCATGAAACATATACCTACATTCTCATTTCTAATGTTTTCCAAAAATCCATTGCCCTGCAGAGGAAAATGAAGATCTTGACTTACATTAACTGCTGTATCAGGTCTAGATGCCTATGCCTATCTACCACTGATGCATTCTCCAGAATTTCTAATCATTTGGCGCTATAAATAGAGTTAGACTTCTCGCATGTTAGATATACAGCAAGGCGTTTCTTCCAGTGGGAACTAAGCATGATGTGCTATGTAAATATCCTCTTTACATTTAGTAATGTTTCAACTCTATACGTTACTCAACACTTGACTTATAAAGGAATTGTAATAATAACAAACCAATATATAAAACTTAAAACAATGAAATGTTCGTTTCTAATCCTCCTGAATTGCAGAACTCAGAACCAACCATTCTTTTTCTAAGAATAACAAACCAACCACTCTCTATATGCGTAAATCAGGTACAATATATAGAGATACAATGATGATTCCATGCATGTTACAAGAACTGTTTCTGCATGGTCTTAATTCTTTGTTCAAACTTAAAATGATGAAACTCCTCCCAATTTTATTTACAAAGACAGTAAAACATTAGTAGTACAGTACCTGACTTTCTTTATTCTTGGCCAGTGGTGCCTTTCATTTTGAGATGTCTATTTGAAGCGCTTGACGGGAGCTTTGAGGGAAGATAGGTACCTGGCATCAGCCTTGTCAATTCCATTGAAAAGATAACTGAAGGGAGGCATTTCTATGTACTTTCCAAAACCAGGGATGACTTTCAGTTCATCATCTTTCCAAACAACTCTTCCTCCAGCAATTGTTACTTCAACCTTTCCCTGAAAAACCATATGAAAATCCTATTAAAACTTCACACACACACACACACATGCGCATGCACACACGCACACACACGCTCACACACGCACACACACACACACACAAAAAGAAGAAGACAAGCTTCAGATTGTGTGCTTGCATTCATGTTAGCACCAGAGAACTAGGACATAAAAATTTGGAAAGTTTTACATATTTTCGAATATTGGAGATATAGGTAGATAGGAGGATTAGCGGGGGATAGAAAGCAGACAGGACCAAAGTACCAGCAGTAAGAGCTAACAAGAAAAATCATTACCGAACATCTCATAATTCATGAGTGATCCTAAACCATATGCAAAACCTTCTTTTAACTGGTAACAACTCAAATGATTGCAGTAAATGTATCATTATGAAGCCATAATATCATCCTCTAAATCTTATGTTTACCACCAAGATATCAAGAACATATGAACTGTGTAGTCATTAGATTCTGCTAGAGGTGGGAAAATGAACCCAACCCGAGAAAAACCCGCCCGAAAAACCCGAACCCGACCTGAACCCGATTGACTAAAAAAGTCAAATACCTGAACCCGCCCGAATCCGAACCCAAAAAAACCCGAACCCGAAAAAGCTCAAACCCGAAAAAATCAGAACCCGAAAAATCTGAAACCCGATAAAACCCGAACCTAAAAAAACCTGAATTCAATACTAATATTTGAAAATAAATAATAATTTCTGAAAATTTCATCTATGGTGTATAGTTTTTTATATGAAAATATGTTTTAAAAGGTAAACTAATAAATTACATATAAAATTTGAAAAGGTTTATGATATTATTCATCCGGGGAAAAAATGGTAAATGATTTGGCCAAAACCCAACCCGAGCCCGAACCCGAATTAACCTGACCCAAAATTGACCCGAACCTGAATCAATCTGACCCAAATTTAACCCGAACCCGAATCAACCCGACCCAAATTTAACCCGAACCCGAAAACGGCTTGAACCCGATAGCCCGAATCCAACCTGACCCGCCCGATTATTGCCACCTCTAGATGCTGCACCAGTTTAGGACCTTACATCCAACTATCAATCCCTGGCATAACCCCATATAAATGACCCTTTAACATCCCAAGAGATGAATTATCCATTTAATCAAAATACTATATCACCCCCAAAATATTTACTGCCCATCTAGTTATTCACATTGCCCTTGCATAATAGATTTGAACTCGAAAACCTTGAACAAAAGTTGCAGTTGTAATGGAGCATTTCTAGCTGTAATACCTCATAATAACACCATAAGATGTTTATAATGCACTTTTGGAGTCTCTGAATGATATCTATATTAGACAACCTAAACCAGGATATAACATGGATAACTACATTACATTTGAACAGTAATAACAGAACAAAGAGTAAAACATTTGAGAAATAGGATTTGCTTGGAGGATTTTAAGAGACTGTGTGCAAGATAGTAACAAAACCGCAGACATTAAGCATAAACTAATAATTAACATGTTAATTCAGCCAACCTCACCTTTACAAGTGCAATAACGAATTCCATCAAATTAATTAAATAAAACTCTTCAATTGCATACAAGATGACTTACTGGTCCAAGCAAATTGAATATATTAAAAGACTGAGAATACCTTTCCTTTCCTACCATCATAAACATTTGTATCAAGTTTAGAGTGGTGAGAGCTTGCACTTATTTTAAAGCTTGAGTTAGGATTGAATATAATGATATCTGCATCAGATCCAACGAGAATTGCTCCTTTTCTTGGATAGATGTTGAAGATCCTAGCACTGGAAAATCCCCAACATTTAAGTTACTTATATATGCTTTATATGCAGGCAGCTAAAAGCACAGACAAACTAGTTGAAGGCAGAACCAACACACATCTTTTGTGATACCATGAAGACATAAACAGATAACTACAGTAATTAACCATAAACTAAATTGTTCCGATGAAATCATACCATTCTGTGCTTGTTATCCGGACATAATCAGTGACAGAAATTTGGCCAGATTCCTAAAAGATAAAGTCAATATTTGAGAAAATAAATCATTTATAGAGAATGATCATAGATCCAGTTGTTTAATTTAAAATATTGAGGCAACATTCTATTAAAGCTTACCACCATCGTATCCCAAATAAGGTGCATCCTCTCCTCTATCCCTGATTTCCAAGAGATCACAACGTTGAATGGATTGAATCAATGTAAGATTGCAAATTCAAAGATACCAGGGTTCATTTATATTACCATTGACACCATTAGGAATTTTCCTAAAATCATCAATGCCAAAGGCTTTTTGTGTTGAGTTATAGGCACAATGATCAGTTCCTACAAGCTGCAAGTAGTGAAAATACCTTCAGAAATTCTCTTCAACCTTTGTTAATAGCAGTTCTTATGTCTCTTTAAGTGTGAAAATGTAATTTAGCTTCTCAAGAAGCTGGCTAAATTCTACAGACTGACATTAGAGGGAAGAATTAACAGAAATCATGTAACCAAAAAGCTCAGATGATCAGCAGGATTTGCAAATCTTTTGATTTCAATGGTCAAAAGAACCTAGGATCACGGAGTATATATGGCCTCTAGTGTCTCTAAATTCTGGTGGTTAGGTTTTAAGTACACAATTTATGATGAAAAGGAAACCTGCAAAACTCCATTAGCAAGGGCAGTTTGCAGAGCCTTGTTGTGTCCTGATTCCCTGATAGGAGGACTCATGACATACCTGAAATGTGAGAAGAACATATCTCAAAATATTATATAACTGATAGAATATGAACAAAGGAAATTGATGAGGTAAGTTCTTGCTTTGCTGCAGTGATGAAGTCAGGATCCCAAAGCCCAGAATCATCGAGGACCAATCCAGAAACCACAGGCTCTCCAATAACCTTCTGCCCTGTAACTTGGAAAAAACTTGCTCATGACAGGGATAACATAGAGAAATATATTCACAAAAATGGGAATAAATTAAGATACTGGATAAATTGAAACCTGATTTTCGTGCTTTAGCTATTTCTTCCATGGCATCAATGCTCATGACATGAACAACATACAGAGGCGTATTCACAAACTTCGCTAAACGAATTGCTCGTGCAGTTGCCTCACCCTCTAGCTGCATGGAAATTACTGGAAGCCTGAGTCATTCACTCAGCAACGCATTAAATAAATCTTTAGAAGAAGAACAAGTGAACAGAAAGAAGCATCTTTCTGATAAGAGATTTGCTGATTATAAATAAACAGCTTGATACAATCTGCTAAAATAGTGAACATTGAACTTTAAATTTATCCTTTCTAAGACATTAAAGTCCTTTTTAAAGAGAAAAGGAAGAAAATGCATTTAGTTTTTGCATCCTACTATTTAACTATGATTTCCTAAAAGTCTTACGGGAAGCTTATAGCAGAAAAGTACTATGCAGATACAAATATCTCTAAGTAAACTCTACCAGACACTGCTTCCCAATTAGTTCATGAATTAATAAAGGAAAAAGGAGAAAATGTATTGCATAAGTTTGATTAATGTCTGGTGAGCCAAAAAAAAAACCAAAGTGTGATTAATGCTTGAAGTGGCATATCATTTGAAGGCCTTGGACATCCCAGTCATATCATTTGAAGGCCTGGTGATTAATGCTTGAAGTGGCATGTAATGCATAAGTTTGATTAATGCCTGGTGAGCCAAAAAAAAAACAAGAGTGTGATTAATGCTTGAAGTGGCATATCATTTGAAGGCCTTGGACATCCCAGTCACTGCTGATCTTTGCGATCAATCATTTAGGTTGGTTTTTTCCCTACCAGTAATTGGAAATTATATGAAGTTTCATTCAAAAGAGCAACGCAATTGACCCACCAATCACATATGCAAAAGTGATTCTAAATTATCAAAAATGATAAAACAATTATTAAGATTCAACAATTACCAGTGCAGGCCTAGAAAGGGCATGCCCTTCTGGACCAGTAATACCAAGCTCAATCATTCTTTTCTGTCCTTCAAATACAGCATCTCCATTTTCAGCATGGACCATAGCCAAGGCACCAAGAGACTTACACCTCTTGAGTCCTTGCAGTAGAAGCTCATCATCGATCATAAGAATCCCCTTGTATGCCATGAAAAACTTGAAAGAGTTGATGCCTACAAGTTGGAAAAGTTACATGACTAAGTATTGCACTTCTTTCAGGTTATACAAATTTTGTAAGAAGAAAGTTTTATGAAGTCTGAAATTTCAAAGAAGCTTGTATCATAGATACTACAAAACAGTAATATGAAAAATAAAGAAGCTTACCTTTCTCCTTAACCATTATTTCCATTTCCTTTGAAACTGATTCATCCCACTTTGTGATCGCCATATGGAAACCATAATCCATACAAGACTTCTTTGCTTTCTTTTCATAGGTGTCAAAACCTGCTACTAAACTACCATTAATTGGTATAACAAAGTCAATATGCAATGTTGTTCCACCTGCTAATGCTGCAGCCTGACCATTAAAGAAGTCATCAACCGTCTTAAGACCCATGAACTCATCAGTACCATTATACTCCATAGCTAGATGCGTATGAGGATCAATTCCTCCTGTTAAATGATTAACAAAAATAGACATATTTAGCTACTGTATTTTCAATATATATATAGGCTACTGTGTTTGCAGATATAGGAATTAACTTGGTAATGCACATAATGAGGTTTAACGTTAAACAACACAGAGCAATTATGTCTATGATATATGTATGAATATTTTTAAATTCATGTAGTTATCATGTTACAAGAACACATAGACAGAAATGAAAACTTTTAAAATATATATATATAACATGATAATATGAGAAGCAAGAATTTGACATGATAAGCTAACCAAGATCTATTCCACACCAAAAATAGACAATATGATGAAATGAACAAATTTATCATTATTCAATTTGATAATATTCATGCTTAATTCCCAAAAACAATCAGTTGCTCAAAAGTATCAGGAGATGACCTGGCATGACATATTTTCCAGTGGCATCAAGCAAGGTAACACCATCACCAACCTACAAATACAGTGCAGAATAGACATAAAACCATAAGATTAAATATCAAAAGAGTATAACAGCTTCAAAATAAATGGTGAGAACTTTGCTGAAATCACTGCACAGGTTAGAGCTCTAATTAGCACACAATTATGCTACAAAAAAGCATGGTTATGTCTCAAAAAGTTGCTAATAATTCGAAAATCTCTCAAAGATGGTACATTTAAAAATAAAATAAAACTACATCAAAACCATCTTCCTTATAAGAAATTAAAAAGTATATATCATATTCATTTTATATTTAGGAGGAAGGTCTTGGTATTGGGTATTGCATAAATCTGAATATCATAAATATATAACCTTAATATTAGGCTGGACAGCAACAATAACGCCATCTTCCACATAAACATCAGCTATCTGCTGCTGGTGAGCATTTACAACAGTTCCTCCCTTTATCAGCAGCTTTGATGACGACAACGATGATGAAATCCCACACGTTGACTCAGAATATCCAATCCCAGCATCACAAAACTGCAACAAGTTCACAAAATACAGTCATCGATATCGTCACTCTAAAATCTTATTTGTTTGAAGTTGAGCACAAGAAATAAAAAGCGTTGAATGATGATATCTTATTGGTTTGAAGCGGAGATGGGATGAGGATGGGGAAGTACCTGGTTAGATTGTGAAGGGGAAAAGCAGAAGAAAAGGAGAAGAAAAGAGAGTAAAGGGAGAGAACGAGCCATGAGAATGAAATCTGTGGAACTCACTCTATTTTTTGTCTGTAGGTAGATAGATATATATGATATATCGTTGGCTTTGACCTTTGCTGGAGTGAGGTTGACTTTGAGCGTGGTTCTGGTCAGATTCTGGCTCCTTTACTAACCATTTGGCTTTGCTACTCAACTATCCAGAAAGAGATGAGTTTCACCTTGGAATAATTTCAGCATCATCTTACCTTTGTTTTTTTTTACTGTAACTATATGTTTCGTTCCAATAAAACAGTGATCAGTACTTTTTTTTTTTTTCACATGTAAAATAAGTGGATCAGAAAAGTGTTACAGCAAAACTAAAGAGCTACTGGTCTTCTTTCTCCAACGAGTTTCATAGAAATACAAATTTGAAGTTCAAGAATACCACTCCTAATGCAGATTCAACTTTTATATTATGATTTTTTTTTAGTAAATAACACAGGGAATGAATTAATTGATGTAGCGAGTCCGTAAAACTATAACATTTGTAACTTGTAAAATCCTCAAAATGAACTTCACAGCAACAAACCCATTAAAACTTATTAACTGATTCTGAGCTTGCATAATATTAATTTCTAGTGTACACAGCCAAATTTATGAAGTAACAGGCTCTGACGTTCAAAAAAATCCGCAATACAAGGGGACACTCACATATGTTCCAGAAAAATATGAAGAGAAGAATAAATGTGATGAAAATTGCAGCTCTTAATAAACTTATATGACTATAGATATAGATATAAATATTATTGCAGACTCAATACCTACACTAACAGCCGCATCAATCATCAACCTCCGCTTTAATCTCTCTGAGCAGCTCATCTTTGTAGTCCTCAAAAGTACCTGGGACAGTGTCCACGGTCCCATTTTCCACTACCCAAATTTGACTCTTCTCTTCATCCTCACAGACACGTGATATGAGTCTAGAGTCATGACTTACCAGCACAACTCCACCTGTGAACTCATCTAGCGCATCGGCCAGAGCATCTATGCTTTGCATGTCCAAATGGTTTGTGGGTTCATCCAATAGCAATATGTGAGGTTTTGACATTGAAATTGAAGTAAAAACAACTCGAGCTTTTTGTCCTCCAGATAATTTCACAATTGGAGTGAGATGATTATGGCTGGGAAGTCCAAATTTCCCAAGTTTCGCCCTAACAGCCTCCTGCTTGCTAAGTCCCTCTTGATCGGGATGAAGACAAAGAAGGTATTGCACCGGTGTTTCATCCATGGTTAGTAGATCTACAAAGTGCTGTGAGTACCTACCAATCCTTAACTTTTGACTCCTTCGTATTTCACCCTCTGATGGAACTAGATCACCAGCAATAAGGTTCAGGAGAGTAGATTTACCAGCTCCATTAGGCCCAACAATGGCAACGCGAGTGCCCATATCAATACCCAAATCAACATCTGATAGCCTGAAATCCACCCGATTAGGATAACTGAAGCTTACATTTATTATCTGCAAAAGAGGTGGAGTTAGTTCAGTAGGTTCGGGGAAGTGGAACTCCACACTGTAATCTTTCCATTTCTTTGGAGCCTCAGCCAGAGGTTCATCCTCATCAATCTTGCCCTTTCCCTTGTTCTTTGCTGCTTCTTTTGCTGCTGCAAACTTAGCTCGATCTTTTACTTTCTCCTGCTGAACTCGGTTCCCTGACCTTTTTGCAGCTTTTACCTGCTTCTCATGAATTTCAAACTTCTTATTCGTCTCTTTACGGCGTTGTTCATACCCAGATTCAAAATCATCAAAGTTTCCACGGTAGACCTGGAGTTTCAAATCATGGAGATGAATAATTTCTGTGCATACTGTATTAAGAAAATCTCGATCGTGAGAAACAACGACCAATGTTTTCTTCCACCGGGACAAATACTCCTCTAACCAAAGTACAGCTCTAAGGTCAAGGTGGTTAGTTGGTTCATCCAACAACAGAAGTGTTGGTTGCACAAAAAGTGCCCTAGCCAGGGATATTCTCATTCTCCAGCCACCACTAAATGACCGAGTGGGACGACCTTGCATATCTTTGGTGAAACCCAACCCAGCAAGAATCTTTGATGCCTGAGCTTCAGCAGCATCTGAACCCAAGATCTGCAACTTTTCATAGAGTTCTGCTAGCCTTTCTCCTGCATCATCCCCGTTAAGCTCACTGTCATCCTCCCCTTCTTTAGCAGAAGATGAATTTTGCAAAACTGCAACTTCTTCTCGAAGACTAATTAGCTCCTCATTTGCTGAAACAACTGCTTGAATCGCAGATCTATCATCACCAACCACCTCCTGTTCAACCAAGAGCACATCAATATTTTTTGGCACTGGAATCTTCCTCCAAGCAAGAAGCTTTAACAAGGTAGACTTGCCCATCCCATTTGGTCCAACTAAACCATATCTTTTACCATGGGATATCTTAACTGAGGTATTCTTCAGAAGCTCTTTCCCAGCAGCTGATACAGAGAAGTTGTCTATGGTTATATCTTTGACATTAGCATCTGCTTCATCCTCGCCATCAAGGACAGAAGCCCTACTCCCAATGACCACTGTGAAAGCATCATGATCATCTTTAAGGGCCTCCTGTTTCGCTTTCTCAGCAGCTTGGGTAGCAAGCATTTCCTTCTTTTCACGTTTCTTCAATTCCTTTTCACTTATGGTGGTATCAAGTTGCTTTAACTGCCTTTGGTGTCGATTAGACTGTGTTTGTTCTTCCTCAGAGGCATAATCCTCCTCCTCTTCATCTGACGGTGGGAGATCAATCCCATCAGTATAAGATGAAACTTTTGGACCCTTTGCCTTGGGTTTAGCAGAAGTAGCACCCAATGCCCCCTTCTTAGGTTTATCAGGTTTCTGGTCCATGCTAGCAAGCATCGCTGAAACAGAGAGTTTCTCTCTCTTAACATCTTTAGAAGCATCTTTGCTGCTCCCCTTAACTTTTGCAGTTGCTCCAGTATCATCTTGTTTTTTCTTTCCCATTGCAACAAATTACTCTGCTGAAATCAACATAAATAACAAATATATAAATAAATTCCAAAACTTGCTAAAATGCAAAAGCAAATAACAAAAAGTGAGATCATATTTGATTAGAATTGAGCAAATAAGTATTCAAGCAAACCCAGCATTATGTTTGGTATGATGTCTCTCTTTCTTTCTAGTAAGACTTGAATGATTTTATCACTAAGAAAACTACAAGAATAAAACTCAGGACTTCAATCATTCAAATGCTATAATCTTATTACATATAATTACTAAAACAAGCACACAATTCAACCCTTATTATAGTCTTTGTTGTTTGACACTAACAGATTGATAAAGAAAATTCCTAAAAATTTAAACCTTTGAGTACAATTAGCATTAAAAATCGCAATATGCCATAAGCATCTAATCATATTCCACCGCTGAAATGTTCAAGTGAGTGATTCGTTTTCATTGTAGTATAATAAAGGATGGAATTCCACAACCAGAGTACATACATTAACGCTTTATTTATTAAATTAAAGCATTAGATCATATCATACTTGATAAATTTAATTAAGTCTCAACTAGATTCTAAAAACACCTCAACTAGAATTAAATATATATATATATATATATATATATATCGTTATGTTTTCTTTCTCTATCTATATCGCTGTCATCCTAGTTTTCAAAGAACTAGCAGGAACTAAATTAAATTATCTCATACTTCTTCCCCAATCAGCCAAACAGAAACATGTAGCTTAGAAGAGCATGAACCCTAAAAATTAAAAAAAAAAATAAAACAAAACAGATTGAAGAAGTCTAATTAGAAGTTAAAAACATGGTAAAAATCCCCAAACAAAAAGATTGAGAGAGAAAGAAAAAGCACCTGCTTCCGAATAACACAAGTGTTTGCTGGATCGAAGAAGTAATAGAGAAGAAAAAAACCGAAGGGAAGCTAAAAATCCAAATAGAAAATCTGAAGATGTAAAAGCAAGATTGACAGAAGAGAAAGAGATCCTCAATATTAATATAGAGAACGGCGGGAAACGTAAAGAAATTTATAGGGCAGGAAGGATGAGACACGAGTTTCCTTTCCTTCTTTCCTTGTCGCTCTCGGACACTTATTACAGTCGGCTATGAGATAGAGTCCAATGTTTTTAAACCCGACCCGGCCCTTGATCCATTGAGGTCGCCGGGTCCCGGGTCTCCTGAGTCAACCGAGTCAACTTAGCCGAGTCGATCCGGTGACATCATCACATGTCATAAATCTATACTATATTAAAAAGTATGTTCAGGTGTAAAACTTTTGAATCGTCTATTATACCCTTATTTGTCAAATGTATTTCTAAATTGCCATTGTTTAGGTTTTTATAGTTTTACTCAACTAAAAACTCTATTTTTATTTAATTAAATATAATATCTTTATAATTATTTTATTTTACTCAACTAAAAACTCAATTTTTATATAATTAAATTTAATATCCTTATAACTATTATATTTTACCATTTTATCTATACTATATTAAAAAGTACGTTCAGGTGTAAAACTTTTGAATCACCTATTATACCCTTATTTGTTAAATGTATTTCTAAATTGCCATTGTTTAGGTTTTTATAGTTTTACTCAACTAAAAACTCTATTTTTATTTAATTAAATATAATATCTTTATAATTATTTTATTTTACTATTTTACTCAACTAAAAACTCAATTTTTATATAATTAAATCTAATATCCTTATAACTATTATATTTTACCATTTTACTATTTTAATTGAAAAACTTGATATATTAGTTTTTTTAAATATATTTCTTGAATGACATTGTTTAAACTTTTACAATTTTTTTTAAAAATAAACTTTTGCAACTGAAAACACTATTTTTATTTAATTGAATTCAATATTTTATAATTATTTTATTTTTACCATTTTAATTTTAAAATTTTCAAATCATTCATTATTCATATTTTTTAAAACTATTTTAAGTTAAAAATTTATTTAAAATTTGATTATAGTGATTGGTCTGTTTCTATTTTTGGAGTATGTTGGTATAACAAGAATAATTAAAATTTTAAAAATGAGAAGAATATATAGTAACATTCAATTATTTCTTTTGACTTATAAAGTTAGAGATGTCAATCGGGCGGGTTGGGTGGATTTCGAGTTATCGTCACTTGGGTCCAGGTTTAATGAGTTAGGTAATTTTCTCGAGTCATTCGGGTTATCGTTTATTTTTCTGGTCAAATCGGAATCGATCGGATTGGACAGGTTATTAGGTTCATATCAAGTTTTGACAGCTCTACTTATAATTAATGGGTCACGTGCAACGCACGTGGAAGTGAAAACTAGTATATATAAATATAGATATATATTTTAGGGTAAATTACATATATTATATATATATATATATATATATATATACCATGTGGTTTGGGGTGAAATAAATATATCCCTGAGGTTTAGAATTTAACACTTAACTATCCTGAGCTTATTTTGCGTTAACAAATTATTTAACCCGTTAACAATATACTAAGCATTTTGATTCTCTATCCAAACGAGTTGAAGCCCAATCCAACTCAGTGCTTTACTTCTTGCCTGAAGTGACGAATAAACCTATTCCAATCCATATACATTGCCGATTTGTACAACTTTTCTTTTCCTCTTTCGGCTTTGAGTCTTTGACATACAAGTTGACCAATACAATGGGATTTTTCAAAGACCAGCTGCATGCTCGTTTGAAAGTTCGGTTTTTCTGGTTTAATAATTAGTTCATGTTTTTATACTATTATTATGTTAACGTTTTCCAATATGATCTTAATCCACTTTGGTTTCAAGGCAATAATTCATTGTTTGATCTTCAGTTCTGATTTGGGTTTCATTATTTTGCTACACTCATTTTTTAATGGTAAGAATAGAGCATTTAGAGGGCTAATCTGAACTGGGTTCCTTTGGTGCTCAATTTATGACCTTTTATAGATATTAGCTCTTCGAATATATGGAAAGAATGTGAATTGTAGTACTTCTACTGATATGGATTCAGTTCGATTTCTCTGTTTTTGTCCAATTATGTTGATTTTAATGAATTTATATCCATTCCACTCTGATATATTCATAGGCATTATGTTGCCTTGGTTTATAGTAGGTGTATTGGTTTCCTTCTTATTAATGAGTCATACATGTACATTGGGAATTTCAGGAGCTACAAATGGATTTTTCCCAATATGAACATCCTGTTGTTTTGACGGTGGAAGAGCATGAACAGAAACAAAAATTAACAGTGTTAAGTATTTGCTAACAGAAGATAAACTCAGGGTGGTTAAGTGTCAAATTCTAAACCTCATGGGGTATATTTATTTCACCCCAAACCATAGGGTATATATATGTAATTTACCCTATATTTTATATACATAAAATGAGGAGAAAATCATAAAATCATAAAAATGTCATAAATTAAATCCTACAAAATCCTTTCTACATATCTGACCAAAAAAAACACTAGGCATTAATGTATAAAATAAGAAATTTAGTAGCCAAAAACAAACTTTCCCTTCGACTTTCTCTCCCAATCGTCATCTTCTTTTCCTCCTGATTTCTTTGTTCTTGTTATATCTTTGCTTTCTCTATCTCTCTTCCTCATTGAACCATAGAAAATAAGTAAAGGAGCAAAGGAATGAAAGGGAAACAAGAACTGGAATAGATCTGAAAAATGAAAATTTGAGGCAACCATAAGCCCGTAAAGGAAGGCAAAGGGGAGAGATAAAGGCCGACAACTGAGGAACGATGGTGGCCATTGACCAACGACTAAAAAAGGAAGGAGAGGAGATTGAAGGCTGGCGGTGGGAGCTGTTACGACGCGAAAAAAGGAAGGTAAGAAAGAAATGATGTTGGCGGCTGAAGAAAATATGCGACATTTTAGGGTTTTAAATCCAAATCCCAGTTATTTCCGGGTCTTGCAGTTCAAACTGTCCCGGGTTTTTAGATTTTTGACCGGTTTTTGACCGGGTCTTACACCTAACGAGTTAAGGGGGCCTCCGAACCGGTGAGGCTAACGGATCCCGGTCGAACTGTCCAAGCTAGGGCTGTTCATCGGGTCGGTTTTAAAGCTTAACCGACTAAACCGCCACCCTTTTGTTATAACCGAAACCGACCGAATACCTTTTAGGAACCGATAGTAACCGGCCATTTCGGTTACGATCGGTTTCGATCGGTTATAATTGGTTTCTCGGTTACACAAATTTGTACATTGTATTTCAATTTCAAATGCTATTCAGCTATTAAATTAACATGCATGCTATTCATTTCAATTTATAAAAGATCCAAAAGATGCTAGCATAGTATCATAGCTAGCTAGCCTATACAAAAGACTACACTATAAACTAAGTTTGAGTTTACTTTTTAGGCTAGACTGCACAAAATGACAATAAGCAAAATACCAACAGCATTACAGCATTTACATTTTACAGCAACATTGCAAGTTTGCAACCAATTTGGCAAATGGCAATTGCATAAAGTCTTAAGTAATTAAGTTAACTAAAGCTAGCACTATTACTAAAGCTAAAGCTAGCACTATTAGTAAAGTCTAAAGCTAATATAAAAAGGCAAGCCAACCGCAAGACAGTCCATGAGACACTGCATGAAGCCAAGAAAGAAGCAAGCAAGCATTTTCCATCAGAATTTAGAATTCCATTACAAAGCAAAGCACTCCAAATTCCAGCAGCCACCAGAAATGCATCAACATTCAAGACAAGACAGTGCCAGTAGCTACAAAGTACAAAAACAACAATGTGAAATTAGGAACTTTACAAAATACAAAAACATTAAACTGCAAAAGTGCAAAGCAACAGCCAACAGTTAGGATTTAGGAATAAAATGTGATTAGTTTTTACCCATCAAAGCAGTCCAACCAGCCTTAAACCCCATCAAGCATCAAGTATCAAACATTGGATCCAAGGACTTCTTGGATGTTTCTAAATAAAGATTAAGTCAAAAAATTTCAGAATAACACAAATTGATTGACCAATTAAAAGTAAATTGACTAATATTCAACTATGAAAACATACTTAAACCAATCTCATCAATTTGAAGTTGATCTTCTTCATCAGCATTAGGATCCAACTTTGAAGCTCCACGCTGCCAGTCTTGAGCACAAATCATTGCTTGGACAACCTTTGGAAGCATACAACTTCGAAAGTCATCTAACAACCTTCCCCCAGTGCTGAATGCAGATTCCGAAGCTACCGTGGAGACTGGGATTGTCAAAATATCCCTTGCAACAGCAGATAGGACAGGGAACCTGTGCCTATTTACTTTCCACCAAGCCAAGACATCAAAATCATCACCTTTTTTCACATTTTCAGTCTCCTCCTTCAAGTACTTATTAAGCTCGGATTGGTTCTCTTCTTTCCCAGACTCTATTCTGTACTTTGTGAACTCAGAAAGCACATCTTTATCATCATCATCATCATCCAACATGTGCACATCAGCCTCACGATGAGAAGTGGCAGCAGCCGAGCCAGAGGCAGTGCTACTGCTAGCTTCAACAGCCTGTGTTTGGGTAGAAAAACCACCCTCCATCATTCTTCTATACTCATCAAAAATTTGATCACAGGCTTCATGTACTTTGGAGACCATGGATGACAGTTGAGAACTTTGAGTTGGGTACATCTTTGACAAACACCAATCAACAAACTTGAGCTTTTTCCTCGGATCAATCATAGTTGCAACATATAGCAGCATGTTCACCTTATCCATTGAACCCCAATATTTCTCAAACTGTTCCTTCATTCTACTTGCCATACCCTTGATGTCATCATCCTGACTTTTCTCCATGTCATTCAATTGCACATAAATAGAGCATATGTCTTGCAGCCAAGTGTTTGAAGTGACATATGAGGTACCTAACATAATAAGAAAGTATTTTAGTTATAAGGTAAAATGAATATAACCAAATCCAACTGAAATGAAAAAACAGTTTTGAGTATTTACCTGAAACCTTAACAGTTAGGTTGTAGAACTTCTTCAAAAATTGCCTTAACATCCGAGTCTTATCCCAATCTAATTCTGTCGGAGGCCCCCATGTGACAGCATTTCAGCTCTGAAATTAGAGTCGGCATCATCATAGACTTCAAATGCTTTCTCATACCTTATAGCATGTTTTAACATGGTGTATGTCGAATTCCATCTTGTGGAAACATCACCACACAAGCTAAGGCTGGTATCAATTTTCTCCTTTTCAGCTAACTCTTTGAACTTACTAAGACGAGCATTAGAATGCCTGATGTACCTCACTGATTCCCGAATCTTCTCAACAGCTCCCTTCAACTCCTTTAAACCATCATTTACAACCAAATTTAGGATGTGGGCTACACATCTCATGTGTAGGTGCTTCCCACCCAATACACTAGTTCTATAACTCCCTTGTTTCCTTTTCAAATAATTGATAGCAACATCATTATTTCCAGCATTGTCAACTGTTATAGTCAACACCTTATGATGCAGACACCAATCCTTTAAACATTTCCCAGTTGCTTTCCCCACAAAATCACCTTTATGACTGTTAATGGGACAAAAACAAATAATCTTTTTGTGCAGAACCCATTGGATTTGTTGAGTTTACCTTTGAGTGTGCAAGTCGACATGGATGGACAAAGGAAGGCCGATTTTGTTAGGGAACTTCATGCTAGGGTTAGAGCTCAAATTGAGAAGAAAACACAACACTACATGAAGAATGCTAACAAAGGGCGCAAGGAGATCATCTTTGAACCTGGAGATTGGGTTTGGTTGCATCTAAGGAAGGAGAGGTTCCCTGAAAAGAGAAAGTCTAAGCTCTTACCTCGTGGAGATGGTCCATTCCAAGTCTTGGAGAGGATCAACAACAGCGCATACAAGCTAGATCTTCCTAGTGAATATGGCAATGTAAGTGCTACTTTTAATGTTTCAGACTTATCCTTGTTTGATAGTGATGCAGATTTCAGGACAAATCCTTTTAAAGGGAGAGGGGATGATGCGTCAAGGTCTTATCATGGTCTTGAAGAGCACAATGGAGCCAATGGTGATCATGGAGAGGAGATGCATATGCGGCAAAGACCTTTGGACAAGCTTGAAGAAGAGTTAGGATGCGCACAAGTTGATTTGAGCAAGGAGGGATGCGCACAAGAGGAATCAAGCACCAAGGAGTTGCATAAGATGCCATTTGATCCTTTGAAGATGCCTTTAGGTCCGATGACTAGAGCAAAAGCTAAGAAATTCAAGGAAACATTAACAAGCTTTGTTCGAACTCATCTTGAAGGCTTGAAGACCATTGAAGATCAATTGAAGAGCATTGAAGTCATTGGAAGCAAGAATATTCCCATCGATTCCAAGTTATGCACCTTACTTGAAATCGATGATCATTAGGCTTATCATTGTGTAATTCAGCCAATTGGGCCTTTATTCTATCTTAGATTAACTATTTAATTAGTCTAGAAGACATTGGGTTGGGTCTTGTTTGACTAAGTCCAATTCTTGCTTAATTATGTTATGTTATTTACTTTTCCTAGTAGGACAAGGATTAGGCAATTTCCTTGATCCTTCCTTTATGTTTATGCCGCCCTTAAGGCTTTAGGATTAAGGTGAAGGGCGTCCCCTACTACTATATAAAGGGACCATCCCCCTCTTGAAAACATAAGTTGAGTTGATTAATAAAGTTGAGGATTATTTTCCCAAATTGATTATCTTAGCTTCATTGTTCTAGTTTGAGCAAACTTAGGGTTCTTCAATCTTGTAGAGTCCTAGCAAACAATTAGGTTGTGATTGCTTAATTGTTTGTGAATCTTATGATCTTAAGAGTTCAATTGCAGGTCTAATTGGATACTTAGGGCGACGAACGAAGGGATTAAGCTTTGTGAAGATTGTTCAATCGATTCATCAAGGAGTGGAGGAACTTCAAGTCGACTTTGGTGGCTATTCAAAGGGTAGATTTGAATCTAACACAACTAGATTCGTATCAATTTAGATGCTTGGTCTTTAGCGCTTCTTAGGAACGGGTAGAGGAAGTTCTGTGTGTTCTGAAGCAACATCACTTTCAGCCGCATGTGATGGTTCTTCAATAGTGGCAGTGTTGGCTTTCTTGATGACCCTCTTTTTCGGTTTGAGAATGGGAGAAGCTTTCTGGAGTGGAGAGGGAATTGCACTAGAGGATGCCTTTGTTTTATCTTTTTCTGTGGGGGATGCTGGAGCAGTGGCAAGTGGTTTTAGGCCAGTAAGAACTTCTTTAGTGGTGGCCAAGGTCATATCAGTAGTTTTAGAGTTGATCTCACCAAGAGCCTCCTCGACATTAGTCTCACTAACTGCTGCTGAAGGTTTAAGTACATCACTTGCTTTATCTCCTTCTCCAGGAGTGAGTTTTTCATCATTGCCATTTTGTTCATTTTCACTGTTCCCCCTTTTTTTTTCTTGTTGGTCAGTATTTCTGGTGACTTCTTCTTCCTCCAACTCACTGTCTTTGTTTTTTCTTCTTCTTATTCCATTTCTTCATCATCTTCTTCATCATTTTCTTCTTTTGAGTTTTCTTCTTCTTCTTCATTGTCTTCTACTTTCTCTTCATCCTCATCATCTCTATCTTGGTGCTCAGGAGCTTCTCCTTCTTCATTAATCATTTCATCAGAGGCTTTGTGCTGCTGGTTTTCTTCTTCAGACAAAATTGTGCCAGCCTTTTTTGCTGTTGCTGCAAATCTGGAGCATTTAGCTTATCAAGATCATCAAACTCGAAGGTCCTTCCAAGAACCTTATAAGCCATAAGATTTAGAATTTTGATGGTAATCTGCTGATATTGTAAGTTTGATTTTCTTATCAAGTTTATATTTGTATTGATAACAGCTATAGCATCTGTCAGATTTTCCATGGCCTCGGCAATTTGAGAGTCTTTCACTATGGTTTGCACAAACCGATTTTGAGAGATGTTAGATAGAGGAGAACAGATGACTTGCATATCCTTGTGCTCATGCATTTTGGTTCCAACAATTTACCCTAGAGCAGTGATAACTGGACCAAATCCACAGTACATGCTGTTGTTTTTGGATGCTGTCTTTCTCATCTTATTGATGATAATTTGAGCTAAGTTCACTTTTGTCCCAGTCCATATGCAGTGCAGCAGCCAAATATCCTTATGATTAATGTATTATAAGCTTCCTTGCTTGTACTAGAGACTATTTCCAATGAAGTGGTGAATGAGCATCGCTTGAACATTTAACAACTTTCTTTTAGTTTGTGAGTCAGGCACTTTCTCTTTCTTGCCACTAATAGTCTGCCAGGCATCATCATAATCAAAAGATTTTGGTGGTTCACTGTCACCTTCATTGCCTTCAATTTTCATCAGCAGTCTTAGCATACTAGCTGTAACGACTTCTTCTCCACAAACATAAGCATACAGATCCTCTTTGTTCCAGACCTTTTTCCCTTTATATTGATTTTTTTTCAAAATAATGCTAGTGTAAAATTCTTTCACAGCAGTAGCACTGGCTTTGTTGTTGGAGAACTTAGTGAGTCCTATCCAACCAACTTTTTTCTAATTTCCTGTAAAGAGAAACATATTCAGGATTCTTTGAAAGACTTTCCCAGTCGATAGTCTTAGTTTCCAAAAGCTTAAAATCATCTAAGCTTTCATACCTTAGTTTGTGCTAACCGTCTCTGAAATGGTCGTCAGGTACAATGAGGAGGAGACTTTTCTGAGGTGGATTTGGGGCAGCTTTCTTCTTCTTCGATGGAGAACTGCGTTCAACTACCTTTCATTTTCCTTTCGTGATTGTTGCAGCTTTCTTTGAAGCTTCGGCTTTATCCGTGCTTTTCTCTTCTTTTACCATCTTCTTAAGCAAAGCTTTCCAACGAGACAGCGGATCCAGGATAATGCAAAAGAAATGATGTAGAGAGAGAGATCTAGGGTTTGCTTTGGCGAAAAATAGGAGAGAAATTAGGGAAAGAGAAAATAGGTTTCGAGGAGAGAGAAAATTTCGGTGTGAATGAAAGTAAGGAAAGGAAATGGGGGTGTTAGTGGTAGAGAGAGATTCTCGGGAAGTGGGGAGTTTTCGAAACTCAAACGCCAAAGGGCAGAAAAATTAGGAGGGAAAAGTCCAGCCTAAAATTTTGCTGACATGTCAGGATGGGATCCTAACAGATTTGCGATTTAGTCCTAGTAATTTCGATGGCGATTTTGGTGTGAGTAAACCTTAGACAGAATGAGTAATGCATGATCACACATGACATGCATCTATCATTCCTAATTCATTCCTAATGCGACTAAAATGCTCAGCACACAATGGTTTAGTGAATATGTCAGCTAATTGATGCAAAGTATCAACAAAGTGAATCTCGATATCACCTTTTTGGACATGATCCTGAATGAAGTGATATCTTATCTCGATGTGGTTGGTGCGTGATTGCTGAACTGGATTTTTGGTGATGTTGATTGCACTGGTGTTGTCACACAGCAAATGCACCTTCTTTAAGTCAACTCCAAAGTGTCTCAGTTGTTGCTTGATTCAAAGGATTTGAGCACAGCAACTTCCAGCAGCAATATACTCAGCCTCGGTAGTTGAGAGGGCCACTGTATTTTGCTTTCTACATGACTATGAGACAAGCGCACTTCCAAGGAATTGGCAAGTCCCACTGGTGTTTTTTCGATCAGTTTTACTGCCAGCAAAGTCTGCATCAACGTATCCAACAAGTTCCAAACTTGTTCCCTTTGGATACCACAAGCCTAGACTTGTTGTACCTAAGAGATACCTAAAAATTCTCTTGACAGCAGAAAGGTGAGATTCTTTGGGGCAAGACTGAAATCTTGCAAACAAACATACACTAAACAAAATATCAGGTCTGCTAGCAGTTAAGTATAGAAGTGACCCAATCATACTTCTGTAGAGCTTTTGGTTCACTTCTTTACCTTTTTCATCTGATTCCAGTTTAGTCCCACTAGCCATAGGTGTTTTCATTGTTTTGCACTCTTGCATGTTGGATTTCTTCAACATTTCTTAAGTGTATTTTGCTTGACTTATGAAGATTCCATCCTTGCATTGTTTAATTTGCAATCTAAGGAAGAATCTCAGCTCACCCATCATGCTCATCTCAAATTCACCCTGCATTTCCTTAGCAAAATACTCACAGAGACTGATCGGTCGTCAGCAAATCATAAAAATAATCCCCACAAAAACTAACTAAACTAGCTAGGGCAAGTAGGGGTCGAATCCCACAGAGAAGGGCTATAATTATCAAAGGAAAGAAAGATCTTTTCCAAAAATCAATTAGAAAACAAGGGATTGTGAATATCAATTATAAAGAAAACAATTAAACTAAAAACAAAGCAAAGCAAATCTAGATCTAAAGCAAATTAATAAAACAAACAATAATTATAAAGCATACTTCTTCTCCGATGGTATGATTCAATCAGATTAACTATGGATCATTGACTTAAAAGGTGAATTAAGCATCTTATTCTTGACTGACAACTGGTATAGGTTTCCCAACATGTATATTAGATAAGAGGCCAGTCAAAGCTGCAGTTATCCCTTTTATTCCTTCAGCAATCGATTACTTTTTCAGGGCTTAAAGATTACTTAAAAACAAAGCATTAAGAATAATTAATTTTACACACATGCCTACAAAGTAGAACCATACGAAGAACAATTTCTCGGCCTCCGATAGACAAACGCCCATCAGGCAACGATCAACCAAACCTAATTTGCTACCATAAATCAAACTCGGGGTTCAATCCTTATTTGACTAGCAATAGACCAATCTTAGTGGCCACAATAAGATTTAATCATAAAATAAAACAGGGTTTTGACTACTGATACGAATCTAGTTGTATTAGATTCAAATCCAACCTTTGAATATCCACCAAAGTCGACTTGAACTTCTTCAACTCCTAGACTTGTATGTTGATGATCTTCACAAAGCTATCCCTCCTCTTTCGTCGGCCTTAAGCACTCAATTAGACCTGCAATTGAATTCTCAAGATCACAAGATTCACAAACAACTAAGTTATCTCAACCTAATTGCTTGCTAGGACTCTACAAGATGAAGAACCCTAAGTTTGCTCAAACTAGAACAATGAAGCCAAAGAAATCGATGTGGGTATAAACCTCTCAACTTTATTGATTAACTTAAGCTTCTGTTTACAAGAGGGGGATGGTCTCTTTATATAGTAGTAGGGGACGCATAACCCTTCTCCTAAATCTAAAAGGAAAACATTACATAAAGGAAGGAACAAGGAAATAGCCTACTCCTTGTCCTACTAGGAAAAGTAAATACATAACTTAATTAAGCAAGGATTGGACTTAGTCAAACAAGGCCCAAACCAATGTCTTCTAAACTAATTAAATAATTAATCTAAGATAGAATAAAGGCCCATGAGTGCATCCTTGAATCTTTTAGCTCTTGCTCTTGTCATCGGACCTAATGGCATCTTCAAAGGATCAAATGGCATCTTAATGGCATCTTCTTGGTGAATTACGATTCCATCCTCTCCTTTAAGCTTGTCCATGCTTCCTTGCAGCCCTTGATCATCCTTTCCATGCTCTCCATGCTTGTCTTCAAGTCTATAATATGTCCTTGGCGCATAATTCCTTCCATGATAAGCCTTGGGCGCATCATTCCCTCCCCCTTGAAGAAGATTTGTCCTCAAATCTTGCTTGTATTGCACCACATATGGAAAGCTCTCAATGAACTCGTATTGCACAACATATGGATGGAGTTCAATCTCTTTAATTGGTGGAAATCCATCAGCAATTTTCCCACAAAAGTAAGCTACGGGCTTCTCTCCTTGCATCAAAACAACTCCAATTCCTACAAAATTACTCAAAAGAGACACAATATTGCTTGGAATATCTCCAGCCAAGTTGTTAGTACCCATTAGTGTATTTCGAAACAAAGGTAAGATCAAATCAGAATTATCATGCAAAGCACTCTTAATCTTACTTTTAGTAGCTAACATACAGTCTTTAACAACTTCCTTAGAAATCTCTTTTTCGTCACCCAAAACAGATTTATTTTCAATGTTATCTACCAAAATAGGATTATTTTTAATGCTATGTTCAACCAAAACAGAATTGTTTTCATCACAATTAGCATCCAAAAAAGATTTAGTATCATCACAAACAACACTTAAAACAGATTTAGTTTCATTGCAAAGAACACTCAAATTAGGTTTAGTATCATTGCAAACAACATCTAAAACATTCTTTGCAACTAAGGCTGATTTATCATCAAAACAAGCATCAATTTTAGGTTCGGATTTACTCTTTTCTTTGGCCCTAAATTCAGCATCCAATTTAGCAAAATCATCTCTCACTTTAATTTGATCTTTTAAAGCTTCTTGAAGTGATAAAGGAATTAAAGTAAGAGGCTTCTTACCACACATGAAAGAATACTTGTTGGTCTCTCCATCATGATGAACTTTGTTGTCAAATTGCGATGGTCGACCAAGTAGTACATGGCATGCTTGCATGGGTAAGACATCACACAAAACATCTCCTTTATACCTGCCCAAACAAAGAGAAACTAAAACTTGTTTGTTAATACTAATGTCTTCTCTATCATTGAAACAACCTAAGCTATAGGGTTTAGGATGATTAGAAGTAGGTAATTGTAACTCTTTCACCAAATAATCACTAACTATGTTTTTACAACTCTTCCCATCTATAATCACACTACTAGGCTTCCCATCCGCATACATCCTAGTGTGAAACAAATTCTCCCTATGAATATCCCCTTTCACATAGGCTCTCAAAGTTTCATCACCATCATCAATTGCAGACCCATCATTGTCCCTTTTATCAACACTACCCCCACTAGAATCTAGAGTAAAATTACCCTCTTTTACTCGTTGGATTTTATTGGTCAAGGTATCGAATTTAGTATCCATATTGTCAAAACGTTGCATTAGAGCTTGCAACATAGCAGCCACGTTTGGTTGCTCTTGTTCTTCTTCCATTATACCTACAAAAAGAACAAAGATTAGTAGTAAAAAATCCTCACAAGTGTATGTGTGCTTATACCTTTGACTTGTGCTCTCGTGTTTGTACTCAAGTCCTATGGATTGGCGGTCCACTACTCTCTTAATGATCTCACAAGATTTGCCTTTTACTAGCTTCAATAGGTCTAATAAGAGCAACTCCTAGAGCACTCCTTTCTTCTCGTGACCTACTTGAGGAACAAACAATTAGTAGCAAAGTTATTTGTGAATCAAAAGAAAAGTGATCTTAAACCAAACCAAACCACTTAATGCAGGCTCCTTATGTCGAAATTCTTCTCCAAAGTTGCTGCACAAAAACTCAATTCAAGCACAATCACAATATCAATCGATTAGAAAACCCTAGTACCACTTAATTCCAATTTTGTACCACTTGTCTCCAATAGGGTTTGTAACCTGAAATTCTTCAAATCAAATCACAATTAACAGCAAAAGCAATCCAAGGATCTCAATTACACAATCAATTAGGATTAGTTGCAACTAAATAGATCAATTGCACAAGAAAACCCTAATCCCCAAATTTCCCAAACTAAGAACCCTAGTTCCTGAAAAATATCGATAACAGCACAGATTTTTTTGATTTTTTTCAATATTTTTCCCAGAAAGATCACACCAAAATAAGTCTAAAGCTCAAATTTCACAGCTTTCCGAGCTCAAACGAATCCAGAACAAAAATCACAAGTTTCTGGTCGAAATTTTTTTTTATTTTATTTTTTTATATTTTTCAATATAACTACTAGTTATGAGAGACTCAAATCTGAAATTTCAAAGTAAAACGATGCAAGATGAATCGGCTATGAATTTTTGAAGTTTCTGAATTTTTGAATTTTTCAAGAAGGTGGTGCGATGAGTGTTTGGGTGTGTTGTGATGGATGAAAACGTGATGATTGATGTATAGAAGGATAGATTTACCGATTGAAGATGACAACCTATGCTCTGATTACCAATTGATATGAATCTAGTTGTATTAGATTCAAATCCAACCTTTGAATATCCACCAAAGTCGACTTGAACTTCTTCAACTCCTAGACTTGTATGTCGATGATCTTCACAAAGCTATCCCTCCTCTTTTGTCGGCCTTAAGCACTCAATTAGACCTGCAATTGAATTCTCAAGATCACAAGATTCACAAACAACTAAGTTATCTCAACCTAATTGCTTGCTAGGACTCTACAAGATGAAGAACCCTAAGTTTGCTCAAACTAGAACAATGAAGCCAAAGAAATCGATGTGGGTATAAACCTCTCAACTTTATTGATTAACTTAAGCTTCTGTTTACAAGAGGGGATGGTCCCTTTATATAGTAGTAGGGGACGCATAACCCTTCTCCTAAATCTAGAAGGAAAACATTACATAAAGGAAGGAACAAGGAAATAGCCTACTCCTTATCCTACTAGGAAAAGTAAATACATAACTTAATTAAGCAAGGATTGGACTTAGTCAAACAAGGCCCAACCCAATGTCTTCTAAACTAATTAAATAATTAATCTAAGATAGAATAAAGGCCCATGAGTGCATCCTTGAATCTTTTAGCTCTTGCTCTTGTCATCGGACCTAATGGCATCTTCAAAGGATCAAATGGCATCTTAATGGCATCTTCTTGGTGAATTACGATTCCATCCTCTCCTTTAAGCTTGTCCATGCTTCCTTGCAGCCCTTGATCATCCTTTCCATGCTCTCCATGCTTGTCTTCAAGTCTATAATATGTCCTTGGCGCATAATTCCTTCCATGATAAGCCTTGGGCGCATCAACTACTATCATCAAGAACTTAACACAAAATTATAAGTATAGAAATCTCACCATAATCAATTGATTGAATTCACCAAAGGATTAGAAAATATTAAGGATTTAGCTACTCATGTACTTAGAAAAATCCATGAGAGGCATAAGAAAATTTACAGGACTAGGGAGGAAATTTCTCCTCCTTGAAAACCTAGGGTTGTCGCACCCCTCTATGGCTAGAGAGGGTGTCGACTTCCCCCTTCTAAAACTAGAGAAAAACCTAAACTAAAGAAAGGTAGAAAAGAGAATAAAACTATATCTATGTGAAAGTATATCTAGTGTGTGATTTGTGATACAGGAGATGGCTATTTATAGTGGAGGAATAGGGGTAGGACGATTTAGATCTAACTTGGACTCCAAGTTGGATTAGATGTCTTCCTAGAGTAGAATCCAAGTCAGAATAGGATTCTGGAATTTTCTGGATTTATGCAGAAACTTCGACTTGAGATTCGGGCTTGAAGATGGCAGATCTGGGCTTTTCACTTCAAAGGAAAGTTGTAGAGCTCGGAATTAGCTTTCCAACGGCTACTCATGGGTTTAAAACGGACATCTGAGCAGAAAGTTATGGCCTTTCTACCAAGACTGCGCTGAATCCTACTCCAAATAGGACTGTTACGGGAAATTACGGGATTTGGATATTTTGGAGGGTCCAATCGACATTAATTGGGATTTTAACTCCAGTTATGGACTTATATGGGCTGAATATAATCCCATATAAATTATCCAAAAATCCTTAACTTCCGGGCTTCTTCTGGCTTGGCTTCAATCCTTTGCAGATAAGCTCCAAATCTTCAATTCTTACTTCTTGAATTAATTCTTCAATTGTCTTCAAATATTCAAAATATCTTCAAGAAATCTTCAAAACACGAACTTCGCATCTTCAAATCTTCATTCCAAATGACTAAGTCCATAGTTGAGTAAAAAGTCACTAAAATAGCTCCAAAAAGAGTGAAAAACAATAAGTTTTCCCTTTTCTTGTCTTCAAGACCTTAAAACACAAATACTAGCAAAATAGGGTAAAAACACATATAAAAGTAGCAAAAAGTATATAAAAATAGCTATAAAAACATGCATAATTTTAGCTCGATCAGAGACTTTCATTAGTGGCACCAAAAATAATATCATCAACATATATCTGAACTACAAGCAGATTAGTGCCTTTCCTTTTCAAAAACAGTGTAGTGTCAACACTTCCTCTTGTAAAACCTTTTTGCAGCAGAAACTTTGACAGTCTCTCATATCAGGATCTAGGAGCTTGTTTGAGACCATACAAAGCCTTGTGCAATCTGAAAACATCATTTGGTCTTTTGAAATCTTCAAAACCAGGAGGTTGTTCCACATACACTTCCTCTTGAATGTAACCATTCAGGAAAGCACTTTTTACATCCATTTGAAATAATTTAAAGTCCATATGACAAACAAAAGCAAGTAAAAGACGAATAGTCTCTAACCTGGCAACAGGAGCAAAAGTTTCATCATAATCAATGTCTTTTTCCTGGATATAGCCTTTGGCTACCAGTCGGGCTTTGTTTCTTACCATTTTTCCAGTTTCATCTAGTTTGTTTCTGAAGACCCATTTAGTGCCGACAATTGGATGATCCTCAGGTCTTGGCACTAAAGTCCAGACTTTACTTCGCTCAAACTGGTTTAGCTCCTCTTGCATTTCTGCCATCCAGCTTTCTTCTTTCTACGCTTCTTCAAATGTTTTTGGTTCCACTTGTGAAATGAATGCAATGAATTCACAAGTCTCTTTTAGTCCACTTCTTGTTCTTAGTCCTTCTCTAGGATCACCAATGATTTTATCAATGGGGTGACTACTAGCATGTTTCCATGCTCTTGGAAGGTCATGGTGTTGAACTTCCACCCTCTGTAAACTCTCTATGGGGGGATCTTCTTCCTGAACCTCCTTTTCTTTCTCTTCTGGAACTGGATTAGTGTCACTAATTTGTACCTGTCTCATGCTCTCACTAATTTCACTAGAGCTGGCAAAATGAACCCGAAACCCGCCCGAACCCGAACCCGAAATTACCCGAATTGACCAGAAAAGTCAACGTCCCGAACCCGAAAATACCTGAACCCGACCCAAGCTCGAGATCAAATTAATATTAAAAAAAATTCAAGAATTATTTATTAAATAAAAATTTTTCATTATTGTTTAGAAAAATCACATTTCTTCCTTTTTTTTGGATCAAAACATTAAATTCATTACTATAAAAAATTAGAGATTACATAACGCCGGGAGGAATAACCCTGAACCAAACACCATCCAACTCAAAATGAGCTAAATTATGCATTAAAACATTAGCTTCCCTATGAACAAATCTAAAAGAACAATGATCAAATAAGGTAGCCAAATCCCTAATTTCATCAATCAATAGACCCCCCTCCCAAAGAACCAAATCCTGTTTATTAATCTCATTAATAGCTAAGAGGGAGTCACTCTCAAAAATACACTTCTGAAGACCACACTCAAGAGCTAATTCAAAACCAAACAATATGGCATGAACCTCGGCATATAAAACATTAGCCACACAACACAATCTCCTAGATCCACACACAATAACCTCACTAGACGCATCCCTAATGACCACACCTAGCTGTGCCTCATTCGAATTAACACTAAAAGCAGCATCAGAATTAATTTTCAAACAACCTTGTGAAGGAGGAATCCAACCAGGACACATACTCGGTTTGATCGAAAGTTGGACAGCCTTATTAAGAAAAGTAGAACATTGCTCCAAAATTATACCAGCCGATCGAATTAATGCAGTCGGTAATGCACAAATAGCTTCATGGAGAGCCCGATTTCTATTGCTCCAAAGCAACCAAAGAGTGACAAAAACCTTCTCAACTTGACCCACTCGCATAGCTTTATCAATCAAATATTCCCAAAAATCACACCTGCCATCCCATTGTTCAACAGTAGGAACAATCCAAGGACAAACAGACTCCCAAACTAGCTTGCTACAAGGACAAGAAAAGAAAACATGGATAGCTGAAGTCTCAACCTCACCACAAACCTCACAAGCGTTGGAATATTAAGTCCACGATAAAGAATATTACTTTTAACAGGTAAAATATCCCATGCTACTCTCCACATAAAATATTGGATTTTGGGCATAACTCTAGCAGACCAAATGTGTTTCCATAGATGCGATCTATCCTCAATTGCCAAATCATCTCTTCCCAATACATTTCTTGCAACTTGATAAGCCGATTTAACTGTAAAATCCCCAAGCTGTGTCGCATTCCAAATTAGCTTATCCGCCACACCATGCCTCGGTATAACCAAGCTCAAAATACGTTTAGCATCGTCTTTAACAAACAAATCAAAGACCATATCAACCTTCCACATCCTAGAATTGACATCCATAATCGAAGAGACTTGAAGATCAGGCATATTAGTACTAACTCTAGGAGAGGGCCGAAAGGTAGGGGAGCTATTAACCCAACGATCCTTCCAAATGTCTATATCCCCCGAATCGACCCTATACATAGATCCGTTAAGAATAACTCGTCTTCCTGCCAATAAGCTCCGCCACATAAAGGAAGGATTGGACCCAAGATTTGCCTCTAAAAAATTACCTCTAGGAAAATACCTAGCACGCAACACTCGGGCACAAAGAGAATTGGGATAATGCAACAATCTCCATCCCTGTTTCACTAATACTGCTAAATTGAAGGCTTCGAAATCCCGAAAGCCTAAACCCCCATCTAGTTTCGAAACACACAAGGATTCCCACTTCTTCCAATGTATTCTTCTTTTTCTAGCATTGCTCCCCCACCAAAACCTTGCTACAATCGAATTAAGGTCCTGCACAAAGGTTTTTGGAAACAAAAAGGCACTCATAAGATAAACAGGAATGGCCTGCGCCACTGCCTGTATCATAACAGCCTTTCCTCCGCTAGAAAAAAGCTTCGAATTCCAACTATTGATACGCCTCTGCAACCGCTCCTTAATAAATTGAAGTTCCCTCTTATTCGATCGACCAATCATTAGCGGAAGACCCAAATACTTATCCTTGTCCAAAATCCGCTGAACTCCCAAAAAATCCATTACTTCCTATTGTACAACCGATGAAACATTGGCACTAAATAAAATGGATGATTTATCAATATTAATCTTTTGGCCCGATGCATTTTCAAACATAGTAAGCAACATCTTCACCTCCTCACACTCCTTCTTCGAAGCTCGCAGAAATAAAATACTATCATCCGCAAAAAAGAGATGCGAAACCTTAGGAGCTGATCTTGAGATTGAAACCCCACGAAGCTTGTCACTTGCAACTGCAACTGAGAATATTTTTGACAAACCTTCCATACAGAGAAGGAATAAATAAGGAGACAATGGATCCCTTTGCCTTAATCCTCTTGTAGGATTAAAACGCACACTCTGCTTCTCATTAACACACACCGAGTAAGTCACTGATTCAACACTTGCCATGACCAATGAAATCCAATTAGACGGGAACCCCATAGTCTTCATAGTTTCTCTCAAAAAAAGCCACTCCACCCGATCATAGGACTTACTAAGATCCAGCTTTAAAGCCATATGCCCCTGCCTACCTCTCCGCTTATTCTGCATAAAATGTATTGTCTCGAAAGCTATCATAGCATTGTCATATATCATACGCTTAGGAACAAAGGCACTTTGATTTTCTCCAATTATTTCTGGGAGAATAATCCTCAACCTATTAGCTAAAACTTTCGAAACAACCTTAAATATCACATTACAGAGACTAATAGGACGGTAGTCTTTAGCAGACTTAGGAGACTCAATCTTAGGAATTAAGACAATATTTGTGTGATTAACATCAGGAAGAGGATGCCCCTTATTAAGAAAATTAAGAGCAAAATTAAGTACATCATCACTTACAACATTCCAGCAACTTTGAAAGAAAGCAGGGGACATACCATCTGGCCCAGGTGCCTTAGAGCTCGACATTTGAAAACAGCATCCTTGACCTCTTTAGCAGTAAATTCCTCCTCCAAAATCATCCTCATCTCATCAGTAATCCGATAATCCATATACTTGAGAACCTCATGAATAGCCAAAGCACTCGGATTTGAAGAAGAAAAAATATCTTTGAAGTATTCAAGGAAACTCGCTTCAATTTCCACCGGATCAGTACAAATAACACCATCAGCCTTTTCAATGCTCATAATCCTTTTCCTTCTTCTCCTCGATGAAGCCGTAGCATGAAAAAACCTAGTATTCCTGTCTCCCTCTTGCAACCAGTGAACTTTCGAACGTTGTTTCCAAAGAACCTCCTCTTGATGTTGTAAGTTCTCCAACTCAGCCTTACAACTCAAAAACCGCTCCTGATTTGCCGACCCACCACTACGAAACAAGCACTCAAACTCCTTTCTTTTAATCGTAATATTCCTCTGAAGATTACCAAAGTGATCTTTATTCCAGCGATCCAGAAAAGCACCGCAACCTGCAATTTTTTCCTCAATCTCAATCGCACTAGTCGGCCAAGCTTGTCGAATGGTAGAAGCAAAAGATTCATGAGAAACCCATATTTGTTCAAACTTAAAACCTCGACCCTTACGAATTGGGAGAACTTCCTAAACCGAAATAGTCAAAAGTAAAGGGAGATGATCAGACTTTGTAGTAATAAGGTGTTTCTCAAAGGAATTTCCAAACCTCTGCAACCAGGCTAAATTCACCAGACTATGATCCAATCTCTCAAAAACTACTTCCCCATTCACTCTCCGAGACCAGGACATTAAAGGACCAACGACTGGTAATTCCTTAAGCTCACAATCAGCAATTACTTCATTAAATAAGCTCATTTGCCGTAAGGGTCTCAAACTCCCACCCTCCTTTTCTAAATTATTCCGAATCTCATTGAAATCCCAAGAGCAAAGCCATGGAAGAGAGGAAGAATTACATAATCTACGTAACAAGGACCAAGATTCATGACGACTATGAGTATCCGGTTGCCCATAGAACCCAGTAAACTGCCATTTATCAAAGTCAGTATTGCCAATACACACATCAATATGAGAAGAAGAGTAAGACAAAAGAGAAACACTTTCATTAACGGACCATAAAAAAGCGAGGCCACCCAACCTCCCTACACTATCAACAGCAAAACAGTAATCAAAACCCAAACGGGACCTAATCCATTCCATTTGGTTACTACTACGCTTAGTTTCAGACAGAAATACAAAACGGGGATTATTACACTGAACTAAATTTGCTAAATACCGAACTGACCGGGCCGCCCCGAGACCACGGCAGTTCCATACTAGAAGACTCATTGATCCCCGCGGAGATGGTTTTCATTCCCCACCTCGGCCGATAAATTGTTATGATCATTACGCTGATCACCGACGTCTCTTCCATCCCCTGGATCTACTTGGTCACCGAGAACTTTATAAGGCACATAAATATCATCCCCAAAATCATCCTCAGCAAGACTCGATAACTGAAACACTACATCCTTGGAGCGTTTATATGCTCTGCGTCAATATCATTAAAGACAGAAATATTCGAATTGCACCTCTGTCCCACCCTCAAATTAGTGTTTGGCCTAAGAGCTTCAAAGGAATACATCTGCGACACTCTAGCTGATTTCTTCCAACGCCTCACCTTCCTAGCTGGCGAAGCAAAGCTTGCCCCAAAAACAAAAGCTGCTGAATGAGAAGATGATTTCTCTGCTACTGGAATAAAAGACGCAGCCCTCTGTTTAGTAGAAGTAAAATTTGGTTGAGACTCCAACAACCCATTTGGTTGGCCTGATAAATTTGGATCTCTCCCGACACCAATTGGATTCAAAGAGGATTGTCCAACACCATTTGGAATTGGGCCCAAAGATGGTAGCCCAACACCAGGAATAACATAATCCACCCCAAGTGGATCCTCTGCAACTACTTTTGACTTTAACTTCTTCCCCGAAGGAGGAGTGGAAGATTCCCCTACTCCCTCACCCATAACTTTCGGCAACAAATCTCCTTGATTGTCACCTGACACCCGCTGAAAAGAAGCCCCAGCATCACCCACACTCCTCCAATTTCGTTCCTCTTTAGCAAAACTTAAGGCCACGTTCCTAACTGTCTGTCTACGAGAGTTAACCTCACCTTCGTCCACATCAGCCGACTTATACGCTAACAACCCTCCTGGAAATTTAGAAAGAATTTCGCAGGAGACATCATTCGAAACAGCACGCGCCGCCAGCCTCGATCGGACTAATAGACTATCCCCATGGTTACGAAACGTCCTCAGCCGACTTGACACCGCCCCTGTAGCCGCCGTACCTGCCCTTGACATCTGCCGAGACCCACTCAAACCACCCTGACCCACTCAAACCACCCTGACCCAAACGAAAAGCATTTGACATCCCTGTAGAAACTCCTGAAGAAATTCTTGGTTTAATATCAGGGATCTCCGCGCTCAGTTGATCAGTAAATCGCTTCACCACAAAACCTTTTTCTCGGAGCATTACCACACCTAGTGGACAATCATTATCCAGGTGAATCAAAAGCCCACATACCCTACAGAAAGCAGGCAGCTTCTCGTATTTGAATCTCACCGGTAAATCACCATGAGGCGTCGACATGGTCATACCATCTTTTAAAGGAAGCTTCACATCAAGCTCCACCCGAACACGCAAGAAACGACCACAACTCTCATCCACTTCGAAAACCTCACCCATAGCTGAACCAATAGCCCGTCCCACCTTCTCGGTCATCATCAAAACCGGAACGTCAAAAACCCTCATCCAATATGGACAGTGATCAAAATTGATATCGTCCGGAACCTGCAACCCATCGAAGTCCCTCAGAACAAGAAGGGCCCTGTTAAAGCACCATGGCTGAGACACTAACACCCTATCCCGCTCAACCTCATCCTCAAATTGGAAAGAAAACAGGTTGTCCCCCACCTCCTTAACCACCATATCACCTTCAATTTTCCAAGCTTGGAACATTGCCACCCGAAGCCCCTCCACATTAGCCATCCTCTTTTAATACAGCCTCCCAAGAAGATGAAACCAAGCAAGGTCCCCATCTTTCTCTTCTATCCAATCATTATCTGCAACTATAACCTTATTGTCTTCATGAGTCGGCTCCTCCTGGAGAGACAACTTTGAACACAAATTCGATAGAGTTCCCATAGCAACCAACAAAAGATTAAAGCAGGATGAACACCACAAGAGAAAAGAACTAGCACAAAAAAGAGAATAAGGACAGAAAAATCCAAAAAGAAAGATGAACCACCAATACCATCGAGAATCCTTTAATATATAAACACCATTCTTTGAAACAACGGGAAGAAACTGAAATTTGAGAATTAAAAAAGGATGAAGATAAGGTAAATCAGACGTAACCAATAAATCCTTAAGAGATCGAAGAACATCTAAGGAAGATATCTTGTACAACGACAAGGAAAAATCCCTATCGGAGTGGCCACGGAGGGAAGGATTGAGCAAAAAAGAAAAATCCATTTCGGCAATAAGTAAAATAATTCAAAAAGGTAAAGAAATCAATAATTACACTTCTAATTATGTCATTAATTAACCCCACCAATCATAGAATAAGCTTTTATGGTACCTCAAAGAAAATGTTGTTGTAACCAACCTTCCCACCCTCAAAACCTTAGGTTAAGTATATGTAGCCAACCATAGGCTAAGCATCTCTTTTTCCCAACTTTCTTCTTTCTTTTGTTTTTTTATATGAGGTTTTTCTAATGAGTACATGAGTAGTACTTTTCAAAATTAATTAAATTTTATTCTTGAAATAGTACATTCTTCTAACAAAAAATATGATAATTTCAATATAATGAAAAATTTAGCAAAATCATTTTTAAAATGACCAAACATTACTTGTTTGTGTTATAGGAGGCAAGAAGAAGATTAGGAGAAATGGAAATTGAAAATTACATTTCTTCCTTTTAATATTAAATAAAGCTATTACATATAAATAAATAAGTCCAAGTTCTTTATAGGTTCAATTAAGGGTCCATTAGCTTTTAATTTGTTTAATCTAAGGCTTGCATTTTGATGATTTGTTTAATTTAATACTTAATTTGTTTTAATTTGCTACAATTTAGTATTAATTAGCATTAAATAGTTTAAATTAGTGTTGAAGTATATGTATTTTATATTTAATTCAGTTAATTTAAATGTTGCACACAATACACAACTTAATAATTGTCGGTGGCGTTGTCTTTCCAAAGAAGAGTTTTTGCTTTTAGCAAGTATGATCATTTTCTTCTTGATACCTTTTACTTTTTTTCATCATTTGGGCGTCTCTGAATGTCTCTAACGATGAGACGGTTTTTTCGTTAGTATTTTTTAACAATTACTCAATCTTTATATATGCTTCCTACGTTCCAAAATAACTGTCGTTTTCTGGATGAATGTGGTCCTCGGAATATATTGATTATCATGTTATATTATATACTTTATCTTATTATGTTACAATTATCAATAAACTTATAGTAAAATAAAAGATAAACAATTATTTTTCTTTTAAAAAAAAAACTTGCACGTTGAATCAGGATGAGTGAGAAAATCGGATCGAACTCTGAATATCGAAAGTGAACCCGAACCCGACCCGGGTCCGAACCCGATCCGAGTCCGAACCCGAACCCAAACCCGAAAATACCCGAACCCGACAGAACCCGAACCCGAAAATGCCCGAACCCGAAGTACCCGAACCCGCCCAATTGCCAGTTCTAAATTTCACCTGCATCATCATCATCATCCATTACCCTTCTCGGTGGAGCATTAGTTTCATCAAAAACAACATGAATAGATTCTTCTACAACTAAAGAAGTTTTGTTAAACACTCTGTAAGCTTTAGAATTCAGGGCATAACCCAGAAAGATGGCTTCATCACTTTTGGCATCAAACTTTCCAATGGTTTATTTTCCATTGTTCAAAACAAAACACTTGCAATCAAAGCTTCTAAAGTGAGAAATGTTTGGTTTTCTCCCTTTATAAAGCTCATAAGGAGTCTTTGAAAGCATAGGTCTGATAGAGACCCTGTTTAAAATGTAGGTTGCAGTTTGTGTGGTCTCGGCCCAAAAATATTTTGGTAAATTGTTTTCACAAATCATAGTTCTGGCCATGTCTTTTAGTGTTCTGTTCTTCCTTTCCACCAAACCATTCTATTGTGAGGTTCTAGGAGCAGAAAAATTGTGAGAAAATCATTTTCGATACAAAAATTTTCAAAATCGTGGCTTATGAACTCACCACCATGGTCACTTCTAATGCCATTAATGTTGTAACCTTTTTCATTCTGAACAATCTTACAGTGTCTAGCAAAAGGTTCTAAAACCTCATCCCTGTGACTGAGAAAGTAAACCCAAGCAAATCTAGAGTAATCATCGACAATCACAAAGCCATAAGATTTACCTCCCATACTCTTGACATCAATAGGACCAAAAAGATCCATGTGCAGAAGCTCAAGTGGTCGTGAGGTTGAGACAACATTCTTTGACTTGAATGAACTTCTGACTTGCTTTCCAAGCTGACATGCTTCACAGATTCTGTCATTGTCGAATTTCAGTTTGGGCAGACCTGTGACCAGGTCCTTTCTCACCAGTTTGGCGATGGTGTTCATGCTAGCATGACCTAATCTTTTATTCCATAACCAGCTATCAGAAGTATTGTTAGCCATCAAACAGATATCATCTTCCAAGACTAGATCATCAAGAAATACAACATATACATTACCGTGCCTCTTACCAACAAACCTGAGCTTGCCTGTTTTGATGTCAAATACTTGGCAAACGTGAGAGTCAAAGTATACTCTGTTTCTTTTGTCATAAAGTTGACTAATACTCAGCAGGTTGTGCTTCAAACCTTTCACGAAGCACACATGTGTGATTTGAGCAGAGCCTTTGCCAACAGTTCCAATTCCTTGTATTTTTCCTTTTGAATTGTCACCAAATGTGACATTTCCTCCATTTTTCATCTTAAGCTCTTTGAACATCTTTTTCTCTCCTGTCATATGTCTTGAACAGCCATTGTCCAGGTACCAGGGCTGTTTTTCCTCCGGTTAAGCCTTCTAACAGTATTCTTGTTGTTCTTGCTCAACATGCATACACACAATTTCAGTTTGCTGTTTTAGGTACCCATACTTTGAAGGGTCATTGGGGGTTAGCAACAACATATGTGCCTTTTGGCACCCAAACAAGTTTGGTTCGGAAGGGATATCCATCCTTCTAATAGCATTCAGGGGATTGATGACCCTTCCTGCCACAAGTGTAACATGTCATAGTTCTAGGCTTGAATTGCCTTCTGTTGTAACTTTTATTAGTCCGAGCAAATTGTATGTTGTTGTTAGTGACAACAATTTTCTCGTTTTTCATCTCTTCTAACTGTTTTACCAGTTTCTCATTTTCAACTTTAGCATGTTCAAGATCAGCAAATAAAGCATTATATTTTTTAGTCATGCTATCCAGATTGTTTTTAGTGGATTCCAAATCAAGCATTATCTCAGTATTTCTTTTCTTCAAACATTTATACAAAACTACAGCATGTTCATATTCTTCAAACAATTTTTCATATTCATCATGCATTTCATCAACAGAAATATCAGAAAGATTAGGGATTACCTCAAGGCTTTCTTCCTCTGCCATAAGGCACAAGTTAACCTTAGCCCCTTGTTCATTATCACTAGTTTCTGAATCTGAGTCATCGTTATCTGACCAGGTACCAGCAACCATAGCTTTCTTCTTTTTCTTGTCTTTTCCGGAGCTTCTTTCTGGTTGTGTGGACTCACTTTCGATGTGACCAGGCTTTCCACAACCGAAGCAGGTAAACTAGTTGTCCCTGCGATCATCATTCCTTTATCTTTCTCTATTATTCCTGAATCTGTCTCTTTTGTACCCTCTCTTGAAGATGGGTTGATTTCTTCTTCCCTTTCAACCTCTTGTACTTTCGAGCTAGCATTGTAGACTCATTGTCATCATCAGATGAGTCACTTTCATCCAAGGTTAGTTGCTCTATTTCTTATTCTAGAGCAGAGACTTTGAAAGCAAGCCCCTTTTTCTTCTTAGTGTTTTTCTTATCATGCTCTTCTTCGTGTTTCAGTTCTGTTTCATATGTGAGCAGTGATCCACATATGTCATCCAGTGAAGTGGCATTAAGGTTTCTACATTCCCAAATGGCCAATGTTTTAGGCCTCCAGGATTTTGGAAGTGCCCTGAGTAGCTTTTTCACCATATCACCTTTTGAATACACTTTGCCCAGTTGCTTAAGTTGATTGGTGATATTGACAAATCTATTATACATTTCTGTAATCGATTCTTCAGGTTTCATTTTGAAGAACTCATAGTCGAGAGTAAGCAAATTGATTTTAAATTCCTTCACTTGTGAAGTTCCTTCATGAGTAACCTCCAACTTATCCCAAATTTCTTTAGCGGTTTACAGCCAGCTACTCTGTTATATTCAGTAGCACTTAAGGCACAATACAGAGTATTGACAGCTTTGAAATTGTTCTGGATTTTGCGAGTATCTTCTATAGTCCATTCGTCCCATTCTTTTGGAACTTCCTGTCCAGCCTCATTCCTTTTCTTGGGTATGAATGGTCCTTGAACAACCACTTTCCACATTTCGAATTCATTAGCCTTTAAGTAGACAGCCATTTTGTTTTTCCAGCATTGATAATTAGTTCCATCAAACAGAGGGGACTGTGTGTGGACTGGCCTTCTGCTATTATGTTAGCAGCATTCTATGAAGAGTTCCCAACAGCCATATCGGATCTCTCTTGGGGATGTTAGTCCAGGTGATCAAGAGAACAGACTCTGATACCAATTGTTGTCCCAAATGTTGTGCTAGAGGGGGGTGAGTAGCCCACTTTCGAAATTCTTTTCAAGATCAAAACTTTCTGCAACACAGAATATTAGTGCGACCAAATAGAGCAGGAAAACTAGTGCGAGCAAAAGAAATACTGACAGTAACATAAATGCAACGCTTGCAATAAATGAGAATGAAAGAGTTAATAAATGAAAGTACACAGAACAGATTAAAGATGGCAGAGGGAGTAGATGAGACTGAATGGTATGCAGTAAAAGCAATAAAGGCAGTATAACTATAAGGGATTAGAAAAAGCTTAGCTCGACACACGATTTATAAAGGTTCGGTCCACCTAACCTACGTCCTCTACCTTGGCTCTTCCCACCCAAGGATTTTCACCAAATCCACTAATCCGATGTAGTTATGGGCCTACACCAAGTCTTTACAGAAACCAAGTTTTCCCTAAGCTTAAATCAACAGCGAGCTAAAACCCTAGCTCGAACAAGTGCTCCCCGCACTTAATCACAATCAAATAAACAAAGTTTGAAGTGTGTAAACTGATCCTAGATGATTGAAATACACAAGGTACGCTCTAAGCAAGATTTACAAGAAAAGAGTTAAGAAAAATCTTGCAAAAACCAAGCAAATATAAAAGAATAGAATGATGTACGGCTTGGGAGAGAATCTTGAGAGTTAATGCTTTCTTTTGACTTCTTGAATGCTCAAAACTCCTTTTCAACGGTCATTTCAAGTCTTAAATACAAATCTGTCAAAACTAGTCGTTGGAGCGCCTGTTTGAATTTAATCCCGTTATTTTTGTCGTTTTCTGGCGTTGGCAAAAACTGTCTGGTGATGCTGTCAACCTTCTTTAGTCCCACTAAATTGTGCTTCCAAATTGGTGGCACTAAAACTTGCTTCAACCATCTTCCTTCTGAACTTTTTAGTCAGTTCTTCATATGCATCTTCTTGTTCTGGCTCTAGTCCCACTAAAATGATTTCTCTTTTACAACTTGGACTAAGTCTTCTTCAATCTCAACTTGATTTGTACTCAGTAGGAGGGCTGTAATCAAAGTGTGTTTCTTCTGTGATATTGAGTTTTGGTGTGAATTGGTTTGCGCATAAGCATGATTTATCTATGTCACTCAATTTGTCACTGCACACTTAAGTAGCTTGGTTAGTCTCACTAATTTAGAATGTTTTGTTATCATCAAAAACTATGGAGTCAACAGACTCTTGTCTCGAGAATTTTTGTTACATATTTCAGGAATGGAAAGAAAGAAAAAAGTTTCAAAAACGCTTAATAGCTGCAAAAAAGAAATTGTGTGAAATGGAATAACAACATATATTTCTTGCGTTTAGATTTGGAGAGAAGTCACAAACAAGCTTACTTGCAGGTCAGATTCTCAGTGTTAATTCTAAATTGCTTCAACATGCATTACAAAATATTGAGATAGCTTTAAAAAGGTGGAGGTTTTTTATATGTATATATTATATAGCAATTAAGGATGCAAGATTAGTTATGGTTCAAGCTGGAGTATATTTTTGTTCTATACATTTCGAGTTATTGTCTTAGGCAATAAGTAGTTGAATAATTGAAAGTTGTTGGGGCTTGCTTTAGCTATCAATAACATTGGTTGTCTTATTGCTTTAGCTATCAATAACATTCAGTTTCTTCTTAAGTGTTAAATCATTGATCATATACTGTACTTTCTTCTGATATAAATGGCGATGGTGATCTACAAGTGTGGCCAACTTATCAAAATTTGTTTCTTGGACCAGATGGACTATAACTGAATCACTCACTGGAACTAAGCTGGTGAGGAACAGATCGAAGATATCAGAAAGGTGCTAAGGTCCATGTACATATGAAGAGAAACTAGGGGGAAAATCTAAGTTGCGGGAAAAGGCACTCAATCTTGTTTCCAAAGGCAAACTTGTTGTCGTTTTAGAGATGAGTGATCATAGGAATGAGGAGAAAGAATATGACACTGGTCTTGCCTTGTCACTGAGAATGGAGTATTCAGAAACATCCTCCCTTCAGACATTGCTTGGTGATGATGAGAGGTTTGTGCAAGTTTACAGATTTCGTTTGGGATTTTTTTTTTGTTAATTTTTCAGTTGTTACAGATTTTCGTTTGGGATTTTGTTTTTTGGTTAATTTTTCAGTTGCAACTAGAAAAGTTTATTTATAAGCTACTTTTATTAGAATAACATGCTCACAACACTATTATTGAAAGATTATTTTTCAAAAAATTGGAATAATATCAAAGCTCAAATTCAACACTATTAAGTTGTTTTACTTACAAAAAATTCGGCTTGATGTTTTAGTTTATGCATGCATTACATGAAAAAATTGAAACATGAAATTGATGAAAGGCGACTTCAATTGGTGAGTTCAAGTAGTTCCGTATTTATTCTCCACTTCTCCTTTTGGTCTTCGGTTCGAGTATTGTAAATGGTGAAAATCATCACTAGGAGAGTTCTACCTTATTAGTCATAGACCCTAAAATCTTAGGGTTTTTTTCCCATTTTGGTAGGTTTTAACATAAACAAAAAATTAAACATGAAATTGAGAAATCCCATACAATGGAAAAAGATGAAGAAAAAAGTAATTGGGCCAAATTCGGCCCAAAAATAAATTGGTCGAATTAAGGAGTCGATACGCCAAAAGATAAATGTGATTGAATCCAAGAGCCCAATTAGAACTAAGCAATGGTCCACAAATAATCCACTTGTCTAAGCCCAAAATCCACTATTTAAAATTTTAAAAAATAAAAATAAAACAAACGACTACTCTCCACCGTCGATTTTGTTTTAATCGCTCGAAGAAAACCTAAAAGGCCTTCCCTCAATCAACACTAATATATAAGCTGCCGCAGCTCCTTAGCAGCAAAGCCGGGGCGGCCAACCCAAAACCCTATTTTCCCAGTAAATATCTCGCTCTCTTACATTCTTCTCCTTCAGATCTCATTTATCGTTATTATTTCATTAACTCTGTAACTTACTTTGCCTTTGTTAATGGTGAAGGAGGTAAGAAGCAGGAGGAGGAGAGATGGCGGTGCCGCTTCTAAGTAAGAAGATCGTGAAGAAGAGGGTCAAGAAGTTCAAGAGACCCCAGAGTGACCGCAAAATCTCCGTCAAGGTATACCAAACGTTTTCAGCTTTTATTCAAAGTCTTGGTTTTTGCTTCGAGCTTTTCTTTTTGGAGGAAAAATGATGATAGTTATTGTCGCCCCAGTCTTACTTTGCATATATCAATGTCTTCGTATGCAAAGTTGGTGATTGACATCTTTATCTGATTCCATTATATACTTTCAAAAAATAGTTATAAAATCTCTTTCTGTTTTTCCTTTCTGGGTTAAATTGAAAATTTGATTGAATGTGGATATGAAGATAGATCTTGACACCCAGTCTGAGTTAGCTTCTTTCTAGACTCAATATGCTGAGTTATTAGCGATCGACTATCTGATCCGTTTTACCAAATATATATATAGGTATTTTAGTTCCTTTTTTTTTCAATACAATTTTTTTATTGTTTTCTAATTCATTTTTCATTTTCTGAAAGGGAAATGAGGATTGTTGTTTTGACACCCAGTCTTACTTTCATCTTCGGATGGGAGCTGATGATAATATCGACTTATATCTGATCCATGTTTTTTTAGAACCAAATAATTTTTTTATTAATTGAATTGAATTTGATTAATTACAATATGCAAAGGAGGCGTGATGATATTTATCCATCATTTCTGCATTCGAATGATGAATACTTACATGCACTACCATCTGATCTCTTTTGTATACTTTGTTTTCATTTTCAAAACCCAAAGCTCTTTTATATTGTTTTAATTGTATTTTTTTTTTTTTTTGTGATTTACTGCAATCTATGATTGAAAAGAATCATCAGACCTGATATATCTTTGATGATTATCTAAACAATCACCATCTTTCGACTGAGATTGCATTTATTTACTCAAATTAGTATTTTCAACCAATATTATGGTATTGGTATAGGTAATACATGAACTTGTTAGTTTGCCCCTCTGGTATCTGGTGTTCTGTCTATATAAATATGGCTGGACACTTCGTTTTTAAGGGCTAGATAAATTTTGGACAGGTTGCGACACGGTTAGCTTTTATCCCACAAGCTTTCTGTTACTAAATCCCTGCTCACATCCATTGAACATCCTTATCAACCAACCTTATAATAATTTCTAGTTCTCTTTTCCATTTGCTGTTCTGTTGCTTTTAAATTATAGGACTCATCTGATTTTATCATGTTTGACATCTCCTTGATGACAGGAAAGCTGGCGTAGACCAAAGGGTATTGATTCCCGGGTGAGAAGAAAGTTCAAGGGATGCACTTTGATGCCCAATATTGGTTATGGCTCAGACAAGAAGACAAGTCACTATCTTCCCAATGGGTTTAAGAAGTTTGTGGTTCACAATGTCCAAGAGCTTGAAGTGTTGATGATGCACAACAGGTAATGTTTTGTTCATCTGTCTATGCAGTCAATTTTTAATGGTTTTTGCTAATATCTTTCTTGTTGCTTCCCAGGACCTACTGTGCTGAGATTGCCCATGATGTTTCCACTAAGAAGAGAAAAGAGATTGTGGAACGAGCAGCTCAGCTTGATGTTGTGGTCACTAACAGGCTTGCCAGGTTGCGTAGCCATGAGGATGAATGAGCAGAAGCTTGTACTAGTTAACGAGTAACGAGCTTTGTTTGTTTGTTTAGTGTTATAAATTTTGGATAATTTCTTGTTTTAGATGGCAATCACTTTTCCCAACTTTCTTATTTGCAGATTATGCGAGCTTTGTTTGTTTAGTGTTATAAATCTTGGATAATTTCTTATGGCAGTCACTCTCCCAACTTTGTTATTTGTTGGTCTTGGTGGATTTAACACTACAATTAGTACAATTTTGTTTTTTTAGAAAAAGAAAATAATTTGCAAATATTCATTTTGATTTAGTTTTATTCATTTTGGTACCCTACTTTGTTTCATAACAATGAATAATATTTGGGTTCAGCTCCCCTCCATATATTCAATGGCTAAGATTAAAATTAAAAACCTAACCCTCTTTTGCGAGAAATTATTAAGTGGGACCATAGTTATTAAACCCAGCCTGGAGAGCGACCCGTTCGGGTCACGGGTTAAATGATTCAACCGTCGGGTCAATCGGGTCGATACGGGTTAATAAATAATATTTTTAAAATATTATTTATACTTTTATAAGTTAAATAAAAATATATTTTAGTATTTAACATTCTTTTCTTTAGTTTAATAATTAAGACAATTACAACAAAATTAAAAATTTCAAATACTTAATATGTTACAACAGCATTAATTCCTTTCTTGATGCCAAAAAAATAAAAAAAAATTAATTGAATAAATAAAATTAGAGATATATAATATATGGTACTAAATAATAAATAAATATAATAATGATTATCAAGTAAATTATTTATTATTATCGGATATAGGAAGAAAAGTCAAAATAAAAACAATGTAGGGTTAGGGATGGGCGTCGGTCGGGGGGGAATTTTTTTGAATTTGGGCTACCGACCGACGGTGGGATTGCCACCGATCACCGAGCGACAGGTGATGGAAACCGCAATCCACCGACCGACGTCGGTTTCGGTCGGGTGGTCGGTTTTCATCACCTGTCGGTTTCTTCAATTCCAATTGAATATCAAATTTCAAATTGTCAAATACTCAAATTACATTGCAAATATACAACTGATTAAACTGTTTGTTATATGCTGCCAAATTACAACTCCAAAAATTACAATTAACATTAAAGTTTGCTAATTGCTAAATGCTAATCTTTACACTAACAGTAAGCTTGTTTGTTATTTGCTAAGTCTCCCACTTCACAAAAAAACCTTTGGGAGAGCAATTGCTGCAATTCTATCATGTCAACTCATCTATGGACTATGAACAAAATATTTGCATCTCCAATACCCAATTAGCCAGTAGCCACTAGTATCTACAATCTAAACTCTAAAGATTCTATTCCATTTACAAAAAAGAAGCAAGGCAAGCTGCAAGCATTTACAAAAAGTCTTGTCACTTGTGTCTCCAATTGACCAATTCCATTGGCATTCTTCAGTTCAGCAGTAGTATTCACACATCAGTATTCAGTAACATCAGTTTTACAGTTTTACTTACGAATGGCAAAAAACAGCAGCATCATCAAAATCTGTTTCCAAATCTGTTTCCAATCAGAATAATATATTCACTTATTCAGCTCATTCAAAATAGACAGAAACCAATCAATTCTGTACAGATTTCAGTATATATACATACATAGTCTTATTTCAGTATATATACTTGCATAGTCACAACTCACAACAAATTTCAGAACTCGCAAATCACAAATTACAGAATTCACAATTTTCAGAATTCAGAATTCAATGCAGAATAAACATTTTTCAGTATATATACATACATAGTCAGAAATTTCAGAAATCATATATTAGTGATTATGATATCAGAATTCAAGGCATTTTCATATTATTGTAATTTCTAGTAATATTGATTAATAAAAGTATAAAACATTACCTAAAAAGTCTCAATCCTTTCTCACATATCAATTAGGGGTTCTATCGAGACCTTCTTCAATTCTGTAAAAGAAATGTTTAAAGTGCAAGTTAAGTTAGATTGTTAGATGAAAACAGAAATTTAAATAAAGAAATAGACAAGTAATAACTAACAAGTTTAGTAGTTTACCTTGGGCTAATTGATCAAACTCGGATTGTTCCTCCATTTCAGCATTAAGGTTGATGTCGAAAGTGCCACGTAGCCAGTCTTGTCCACAAACTAGGGCTTGAACGAACTTTGAATTGAGGCGGCTTCGATATACATCAAGGACACGTCCACCAGTGCTAAAAACACTCTCGGAAGCCACAGTGGATACGGGAACAGCTAGTACATCTCTTGCCATGCAAGAGAGGATCGGAAACCGTGGGCTATTGATCTTCCACCAGCCAAGTACATCAAAATCTCCAGCTTTTTTTTCCAGATCCTCTTTCAAATATACATCCAATTCAGATCTGTTTTCCTCTTTCCCGGACTCCATTTCATGCTTCCAGAACATGTCCATGGCACTTTCTTCATTACCTTCACCAAGGGGATCAACAGAAGTGACTGCCTCCTCCATAGTAGCATCATTACCACCACTACCAGACCCTTTTTCAGGACTCAACAATGTCTTATAGCCTTCAAATAACTCTTTTGTAGCTTCTTGCACTGTCTTCATTAAATCAGAAATTCACCTTCATTATACATCCGCTTAATGCAAAAATCCCCAAAACCGAGCTTCTTCCTAGGGTCAAGAATGGAAGCCACATATATAATCATATTCATCTTGTCGATCTGCCCCCAATATTTGTTGTATTTTGCCTTCATGTTTGCTGCCATCGAGCTCAACTCTTTTGAAGGGTGTTTTTCCAAATCCTTCAAGGCCATGAATACCTTGAACACTTCATCCAACAAGCTACTAGAAGTGACATAAGAAGTGCCAGACACTTTAACTGCCAATGTGTAAAACTTTTTAAGAAAAACACATAAACACCTAGCAACCTCAAAGTCAGAACTAGTAGGCAGCCCCCCAGATGCTCTAAGATGGTCTCTATAAATTGGATCAACATACTCAAATGCCTCAAAAGCTTTCTCATACTTCTCAGCTACATCAAGCATCAAATACGTGCTATTCCACCTAGTGCAAACATCAAGGCACAATCCTTTATCACACTTCACCTTTTCTTTTTTAGCACAAGCCATAAACTTTTCCAATCTTCCATTTGAAGCCCTAACGAATTTTACAGCCTCTCTAATCTTCCCCACAGAAGAATCAAATTCCTTCTCCTTTAATCCATCTCCAACAATCAAATTTAAGATGTGAGCCACACATCTCATATGCAGAAATTTCCCACCCCCAAGACAAGTCTTTTCCTTCAAAAATTTCTTCTTCAAGTACCCAACAGCCACATCATTGTTAGTGGCATTATCAACAGTGACACAAAACACTGTATCCAAGCCCCAATCCTTCAAACATTTCTCCAAAGCTTTCCCAAGCATTTCTCCCTTATGACCCGAGATTGGATAAAAGCTTATTATCCTTTTAACCAATTTCCAATCATCATCAACATAATGGGCAGTTACACACATATAGCTGCTCTTCTGAATTGATGTCCAAGTATCAGTTGTGAGGGAGACTCGAAATCTATTGGAGTTCATTTGCTTCTTCACTTGTTTTTTGGCATCACAATACAATTGAAAACAGCCATTTGCTATTGTCTTCCTAGATGGCATAACAAATTTAGGTTGGGTTGTTTTCATTGCATGCCTAAACCCTTTTGCCTCCACAAACCTGAAGGGCAATTCATCAATAATGATCATGGTTGCAACAGCTTTCCTTGTGGCCTCTTGACTAAATTTCCATGTTCCCACACTCCCACTCCCATTTCCACCTTCTTCAACATTAAATGTTAACTCTGTTTGGGCACTATCTTGCTCAATTCTTGCATGTAAAGGGGATTTGGGACAACTATTTTCAAGATGGCTCTTCATAGAACTAGTGCCATTTTTTTTAGTGTGTGCATTAAATGTCTTGGGGCAATAGTTGCACTTAGCCATATGTCGCAACGTCCGGGTCCGGGGTCTCCGAACCCTACCGTTTAACGACTTAATGAAACTTAAAAACTAAAGGGGAGTCGCCACTAATCTTTTTTAACCTAGGTGTGATTAGCCACCTATTAGATTATTAAGTCCAATGTTAACCCTAGCTTGGCGATGGTAACACTAAACCTAATAAACGGTCTATTAACCAGAGTTCTAAGGGTTCGGGAGTCGGGTACGTGTGGGGAAGGATTAGCACCCCCACGACGCCCGTCAAAAGACGGCACTGACTAGTTTAGACCTAATTATGGGTTTCCATTATCGGTTGCTACTATTCTTGAATATTCTTATGCCTTTAAATTCTCTTTTTTTATTCTTTCTTAAAACTGATTTTTTTCTTCTTTTATTCATTTTCCTTGTTTGACTATCATTCTTTACCTTTCTCATATTTTACTTTTCTTTTTACTCATCTTTTACTGAATTACTGATTACCATTACTATTTCACTGATTATTCTTTACTTTGTACTGATTACTATTTTACTCTTGTTGATTACCTTCTTACTTTTTACTGATTACCATTTTACTCTTTTACTGATTACTATTTTCTGGTCCTTTTTTACTGATTACTCTTTTAGTTTTTACTAATTACCTTTTGCGTTTTACTGATTATCTTTTTACTTCTTGCTGATTAGCTTTTTACTCTTTACTGATCACCTTTTTACTCTTACTGATTTCCTTTTACTTCTTACTTATTACTTTTTTTACTCTTACTGATTACTATTTACTTTCTACTGACTACTATTTTACTCTTGTTGATTACCTTCTTACTTTTTGCTGATTACTATTTTACTCTTTTACTGATTACTCTTTTTACCCTTTCAGGTACCTTTTTACTTTTTACTGATTGCCTGCTATTCTTCTACTCTCTTACTTTGAATCTCAATTACCACTTTAATTATCAATCTCTTCTTAACTTGCTTATTAGTCCCTTTTGCTTCCTTTCTTAATTACTGATTACTAATTTTACTCCCCTTTTTTATCATCAATTTACTAATTAACCACTCAACTCTTAATTACTGGTCATTTTAACTCTTAATTATCGATTTACTGATTACTATTACTTTGACTCTGATTAATCTCTTTTTACTTAATTACTGATTTACTGATTTCTATTACTCTTTACTGATTAATTTCTTTTCACTTAATTATTGATTTACTGCTTTCTATTACCTTGACTCTAATTAATTTTTTTACTTAATTACTGATTTACTGATTTCTATTACTCTTTACTGATTATCACTTTACTCTTTACTGATTGCTGCTTTACCTTTTACTGATTACATCTTTCTTATTGAACTTAATCACTGATTACTTTTTCTTATTGAACTTAATTGCTGATTGCCCCTTCTTGGAACTTAATCACTCTCATAACCCTTTTCAATTTTCTAACTGACCCCGTTTTCT